>BPLR01012904.1:0-42628 GCA_021605095.1 Caerostris extrusa | reverse complement strand
GAAGATGCTTGAAATCATTCTGAATGAAAAAGGAAAACCATTATCATTGAAAGAATATGGTACTGCTTCAAATGAAATTAAACCCCTTTACCTCCCAATTCTAAAAGGTATGCCAAAAATTATCAAACCATCTAAAAATGTCACTATACAGTTATAGCATTTAATCTAATATTGATTTCTTTTATATATATATTTAAATAAAATAGTAAATTGGGCTAATTTTTTGTTTACTTGTGATAACTGCATATTTAATTGCAATTTTATATCTGTAATTGACAATTAATTTCATTAATTTTAATTTTTTAGAAGCATTTGTTTATATTTTAATTTTTTTTTTTTTTTTAAATAAAAATAGATTTTAACTTTTGAAGGAAATAGTTTTTAATATATTGAACCATGTAAATAAAATTAAAAGAAGTGCTAAAGGTTGTAATATGTAATCCTTCATATATTTTAAAAGGTGATAGTATTATTTTAAGGCAAGTATTTATTTTCTCTTGAATAAATCTTTTTTTAAAGAAAATATTATATTTTGTAATTTAATTTATAGATTTTTATGTACTTAATTCTTTGCAATATAATTTTCTTAATATGTATGATACAATATTTTAAGTAGAACATATTATGTTATCCATTTTCTCATCTTAACTTGTTGACGATTATTGCTTATAGGCATGTCATTTTCTTATGTTAGTGTCTATGAAAATTTTTAATTCTAAATAAAAGCATTAATTAGATCCAGATAACACAAAAAATATTTAATATGAAATTAGCAACATATTATGAGATTGATTCACCTATGGCTAATAATATTCAAATTATTTTTTTGTATATGAAAATAGAAAGTATTGCTTGTAGAAACGTTTTAATTAAAGTGGTTATTATAAATTAAAAGATACAATTTTTGTTATGAAACATATATGTGTTATTGTGATATAATATAGAAAATGACATTTTCAATCTAAAATAAAATCTATTTGTTAAAATCAAATTTCTGTAAAACTAATACAAGAACAAAGTTGGAAATAAGTAAATCGAAAAATTAAATAATTAAGAGATGATTATCTTTTTTGAATATTTTTACTACAACAATAATTTGAATGCTTTTAATACAAAAACTATTTATGTTATCCAATCTTTGTGACAAGTTGTGGAAACATTGTTTGCTTCAAACAAAAGTTCTTTTTAAATAATGTAAGAAATTAGTCATCCAGGACTATTCTCTCATTATATTGTAAATATTAGCATATGTATACATTTTCAGTTATACTAAATTATCTTCTGTTTCAAATATCAACTTGTAATGATTGTGGTTATCAAAGAAATTTTCTAAATTGTATGTCAATTTTTTAAAAAATGTATGAAACAAATTATGAATTCCCCTCCCCCATACACACACATAGTCTTGCATCACATAAAACTATTATACATAATTTATCAATGTTTTCAAGAAACTATCTATGCCATTTAATTATTTCATTCCTATTGCATTTAAAAAAAAACTTTACATTAATGTATATTTTTAAGTATATTTATTTCCAAATTTTTAGATAAAATATATTTTTTGAATTTGATTTCACCCCCAGGTTGACAGAAATCTTGGAACACAATCACCCTGAAAGCTTATTAATAAATTATAGCGTCATATTTATAACTATGACATAGTAAAAACCTCAAATTATAGTTAGAAGTTAAAATTTATTAGTAATTATTAACATGGAAAATATTTCAAATAATAAAATTTTGAATGCTGCAATTTAATTTCAAAAACCTGCAAGATGGAAGATTTTTTTTTTTCCTATATTAATCGATTTGGGGATGTTAGAAATTGCTATATTATTATCATATACAAGTTAATAAATAAGTGTCAAAAAAGAAAATCTATTGTCACAATATAAAAATAAAAATTTGTGATATAAATCGATTTATCCTTGATTTATAAATAAAGATTTAACAATACATAAAAAGTATACCATTATTTCTTACCTTCTTATAATCAATTGCTTAACCATTAATGGGTCCACAGATACAAATATAGATAGTATAAAATAAGGTAACTATCATTCTAGTTATGCTGTTTCAAAAATGATTAGCTGTATAATTATGTTAAATTGTGAATGATATTTCAAGTGTCCTGTTTGGAGTAACACGATCACTTAAAATAAAAAACATTTTTTAAATGAATAGTACAAAATCTTTTGCATTAGATAAACTTGTTATCACTTCTTATGTATATAAAATTTTTAAATTTACAGAATTGCTCTAGTTGTGAGGTTTTCTAAAGACTTTACCCATTACACAGTATATGAAACTGGAGCCATTGCATTAGCTAACAGATTGTTGAAGGATGCTGGCTATAAGTTGTAGGTATGTAAAATTGCATTTTCTATTGTCACAATTTTATGACTATAAGAATGAATCACATGAATTTTACTTTTATGTTTTTAAATTGTTAAACTTTATATATTTTTTCTTACATGCTCTGCTTTTCATAATGAAAAAATTAAAATAACTGAATTTGTAGAATGTGGTTATTTATGTTGTCATTGAATAATCTTACAGTAAAGGAGGCTAATATATTAAAAAATTAATACATTGCACATAACATATTTCTAAATTTATGAAAATAAAATCTATCAATTATGATTATTATGAATTTTGAAGTTACTTTCTTCAGATTATAATGGAAACAACAAGAAGTTTAATAGCAGCTATGATTTTTGTATCTGAAATATTTATTTAATCGTCATTTTAGTTTATCAAAATAGAAATTTCTTTTGCTATAAAATTTAGAATATATATTGCCAAGGAATCGTTCTTTAAACTCTCAAAAGAAAAAAAAATTAGGATTTTTATGGAAATAAAGTTTTAGGTGTGTGATAAAATAAAACTTTGTTTGAAAATCAGATATTCATATACAAAAAGTAGTTTCAGATATTACAATCCATTTTTAAGGAAATTATCATTAATTATAAGCAAAATCTTTTATAATTATTTCTCATTGAATATATTTCTAAAGTACAGCTTTTAGATATATTCTAAATTTCATACAGTAGAATTGTATGCTAGATGTTGGAAAAAAGGAATATAACTTCAAAACACAAAATTTTAATACAGTAAAAGCTGAAAAAGGCATCAAAACATTTTTTTGCCTTTGATCTGTCTTTTATTACAAGATATTTAACTTGAAATATAGTTTATTAATAATATTTATGTAATTTTTGTTTAACTAAACAGTTACTACTTAGAAATATGATTAATTTTACTTTATTAAGAAAAAATATATCTATTTCATTGAAAATTTATATATATGAAAAAGCTTTTTTTAAAAAAAGCTTTTCAGTTTAAATCAAGTATTTTTTATTTCTTTACAGATTCCATTTTCAACATTTGCTAATAAAAAGAATGAATTACAGAGACTTAAATTTTTATCAGAAAAAATAAATGCAAACACAGTATTATAAATTTTGTAAAGTAATAAATTATTCGTTGTTGTTTGAAAGTCTTTGTTTTCCATAAATTTGAAAGTTAGTTAATCATAGATAATACATAGCAATTCTGGTGAATTATATATTGTTTAAAGAGAATTGTTGGATTACATTGTAGATGCCAACAATACCGTCAGTTACCCACTAGAGTGCCTAAATTCATTTGATCTGTTTTGGATTGCCGCATACCCTTTTTACTTAAATTCACCATTTGGTTCCCCTAAGAATTTATTTATTCTTGCACCTTGATGTGAACTAAAAATGTTGTTTATAATCAGATTTATTTGAAAAATGAATAATAATCTATGCACTGTTCATATATTTTTTAAATACCTCTCAAAAGGTAATTTCAATTTACATTCCATTCCATCTCATATCTGTACAAGACTGGGTAAATTGTTATAATCAAAACATTGTAGTGAAGTAAAGAAATAATAATTGATTGAAAATCTCATAAATTTAAATATTTTACAAAAATATATCAATGGTTTATATCCATTGTATATCAAGTACATTTTGTCTTGGGTAAATAGACCTAATTTATAACATTTGTAGATTTGGCAAGTAGACAAGCATATACAATTCCAGTTTGGTAACTGGATATAAAGAGATAATTACAAAATTATTAAAATAAATTGCATTATTCAAATACCATGATTAAATGTCTCAAGAATACATACTAATTTTACAAAGGCTACCCAAAAGTAAAATTATCTGTTTCAAAACTTTAATACAGGGAATCAATTTCAGCAACTATATTTATCGAACTCTAAAACTGAATTTATTACAATTTTTTAGAGCTGGATATATATGGTATAATAATGATTTTATACTGAAAATAAGAACTGAGTTAAAAATATTTTAATCATTTTATGAATTTACAATTTATGATATTAAATGCATTCTCCATAACTTCTTTGAAAAGATGCCTGAATTTAGCTAAGATCACATAAAATGAGTGACATGGAAAGAATTTTTAACAAATAATACATTATTGAAAAAAAAATGAAGTTTTGAAAGTAAATTTATACAAGATGTTAAACAGTTAAAAAATGAAGTGTGAATGACTAGAAGAATTTTAAATTGTACATCTATTGCTCTTTATTTCATCACAATGATTTCTATTCTTTGTTGACCTAGGTTCATAATTTTTTTGATAAATTTATGTTGATCCCATGTAGCAAGCAAATTGGAAAATCTATTAGCAACACAATGAGCTGTCAACCTAGCTTCAGCATCATGATCCCAGCAATCTTCTATTGTTTCATTTAGTAGTCTAATAATCTGAAATAAATTTATATGTTTGTTAAATATTTTATTAAAGAAAATTGTCAAATTGTCCAACATAACATATTGACTGGCAATAAAACTAACTAAGTTTAAACAAAAACTGTTAAAAGGTGAACAAAAACTGGTAATCAGGTATGCTATATCAAGTTAAGATCAGTATTAGGTATCTCAGATTAATTAGAACCAAATTATTTTCATAAGCACAGGTAAATTTTAAATCTAAAAAAAAAATCTGTATTTTAACGTATGATACCATTGCGCATCAATAATTAAAGAAAAACAGTAGGATGATAAGGACAATAGGAAAAACATTATTTAAGACATCCTTGATTGGGAATACATTCAAGGGTGGAAAATCAAAAAATGATTGTCGTAGCAGCTTCAGAGCATTTTCATAGCAGTATATTCTATATTATTTAGAAAATTATAATTGATATGAAATAAAGTCACATGACAAGATTTTTTTAGTTTATATGAATCATGGTGAGTAACAAACTGTTGTAAAATTTACAACAAAATATAACAGTTATCAATGTTTACTGAATGTTAAGGCTGAGCCAGGCATTACACAGATTTGTAGGATACTTTGATTTTTAAAATTAAAACCTTTTATCTGTAGATTAGAAAAATGTATGCTTACATTATTTGTGTTCTTCCATGGATCTGGAAGTACAGGACGTGATTTTCTTATTGCAACCAAATGGTGCAATTTTTCCAATGTAAAATTATGGCCCAATTCTGCAACAAATGGGGCTTGATATTTTGGAACATCCATTCTATAATAATAAAAACAAAACAATGAATTAATATATTTATAGCTCCTTTATCGAAGTTTTTCATCCCATCAAATAATATGTCTTGTACATCATTTGCTGCCAATCTTCACTTGAAATTCAACAGAACATGATTTATTATTTAGATTTTAAATCACGGATAATGCTTATCCTAATTTGAAACTGTGTAAAAACAGACAAGATGTAAATAATTACTGGCCCATATCTAATGTAAAACTCACCAGATATCAAATAGGTTACACTTAAAGAATTCCCATCCACTTTTAAATTGTTTTAGATCCAATACTACTTTATCTTCTAACACACTTTAACTAAATGCCCAAGTTACAATAAAAAAAAAAAAGCAATCCTTTTTTTTTTTTTTTTTTATAATTCTCATCTTATGAAAGTACAATAAAATCGACTATTGTTATGGGAAAATAAAAATATTTAAGACAATTTACCTTGAAAGATCTGAGCAACGTGTTGCTAATTCCCACAGTATCAATCCTAAGGCATATACATCAATTTGCTTTAAGGACGATTCTAAGTTTTTCAAATTAACAGCTCCATTCATTACCTCTGGAGCCATGTATCCTAAAGTGCCAACCTATTCGAAAAGAAAATTTTGCATTCATTCATATAACATGCATATATACTATATTCATTTAAAATAAATTACTATATAAACATGAAACAAATAATTAAGACTTTGATTTTCATATAAATTTCACTAAATTAATAGGCCATAAGAATTTTTTACAGTATATGTAAAGAAAGATGTTTTCAAAATATAACGATTAACAAACCTAAATTAACAAGTTGTGGGAAAATCAGTTAAATAACCAAAAATTGAGACAGACAAATTAAGCAAAGATGTAATAAAAGTAAATAATTGTAAAATATATGAGAGATAAAATAGCAATAAAATTCCGTTCATGTTCAATAATATGTAAATACATCTTCCTTTAACATAAAATTATAAATGTCTAGCCTATAGCCAATTACAAGTCCCTTAGGATCATTGTCTAAAATTTCTGACTTTCACAACACTTGAAGGTTTCAGAAAAATGATGTTCCAAATTTATTCAACGATGTACATAAGGTGTAATGAAGATGTAAATAAAATATATTTAACTTCATGAATTGTTAACGTCTGGTTTTAATTGCTTTTTCAACAAGTTTACAAATGGAGTGAGGTTTGATTTAAATAATTAACATGTTTTGCTTAGGTTCCTAGTGCAATTTAAATATAGAATGATTGATAGGTTTTTCTAATCATCTGAACATAAATATAATGGATGGTGGAAAGACCTAATTAAAGACGTCATGTTTAAAGCAAAAGTGCTTTTAATTACAAAGTGAATTGGAGTTATGCAGCAATTCTTGGAATGTTTGCAAGCAGTGGAAGAAATGGAATGAAAGTTGAAAATGAAGTTGCTATTAATGAATGTTCCTTCAAGGATCAATTATATAGTCTTCACAAGAGATTATAAAAATTCCTGTGTATGTTTTTACAGTGCATTATAAACAATAGCAAAATGTTATGCTTAGAAGGGTGGTATCTTTTACACTTAAAAATATAGGTAATGCAAAAATCTGATGGTAAATATAATTAAAATAATATACACTCCATTTCTAGGAATGATGGCCAATGTATTTAAAATGTTGTATGAAATGACAAATGTTTAATAGTTTTAATTATTATTTATGGAAAAATAAGGCATACATTAGAAAAAAATTAAAAGTTTAAAATTTATCTTACATCTTTTAAAGAGGTAGAGTCAACATCTTGTTCTCCATTCAAATAACATTTAGAACCACATACACAAATTGCATATTCAAAATCGCACAACATACAGCTGCCATCAGCTTTGACTAAAATATTTTTGGATGACAAATCTCGATGAACAACAGCCATTTTCAGCATTCCTGTAAGAAAATTAAATATTATAATCTGAAAAATAATAAATAAGTTTAGCATACTACTAAATGAATATTAGAATTACCATTCATTTTTATTTCTGAATGTAAGTGTGCAAGTCCATTTGCAATACTTATAGCCATTTTGCATAAGGTTTTCCAATCTAATATATTGTTAATTAAATAATCTTTTAAGCATCCATTTGGAACATATGATAAGGCAAGCAAATATTCAGGCTGCTCATCTGGGCCTATGCGCTTTGCTGCACCTGTAAATTAAAAAGTAGTCAAGTTAATTACAAAAATTTAGATTAAATATAAACAAATATATTACATATTTAGTTTTATAAAAAGAAAGTTAAAATATGTAATCACTAGATCTTTTATTGGAATGACAATTATATGAGCTGTTACGATTCTAATATAAAATCAATATATTTTAATATTTTTTAATCAATTTAATATAATCAGTTACAATTTTTAGACAAATCTAAAATAATTCTGAAGATATTATGTTCTGCAATTGCAGATACATAACAAAACATAGTATTTTTGTTATTATTCAGCGCATCAAATGTTTACAGACTCGTTGTTTAGCAAAATAAATGTATACGTATTATGAAATCTGTAAAATTTTCATTTCATGATGCACAGGTACTTATACACTCAAGAGCCAAAACGTTATGACCACCCCCTACATTTTGCAATAAACTCGCCTGGATGACGTGGAAGGCATGTGATCAGGTGGAAGTGGTATTTAACTGGTATTAAGGGGTGTATTAATCCATGCCAAGGCGAGTTGAAGCTGTGTTATGCACCAAAGGTGGGCCAACTCGTTATTGACTGGTGGTCATAATGTTTTGGCTCTTGAGTGTAATTAAAGAAAAATAATTTTTGTCAGACTAAATTAGCCTTTTATTAAAATTGCTGGTAATTCTTCCATTTGCATAACTAATTAGATTTTTAAAAATTATACTTTTATTTTAAATACTTTTAATTATTAGTTTATAAGCAAAGCAAAAATTTAATCATTGGTTAAAATACATTGCAAGATAACTAAAAAAAAATTGGCTAGTGATAAAAAATATCATACAATTCATTAACAGAGAGATATAAAAGGACTAAAACAAAAGGTCTAAATAAAAAAAAACACAATGAACTAAGGAATTATGAACAAGTCGACAAGCCAAAAGAACAAAATTATCCTAAGAGCAATATTATCCACAAGTCTAAAAATATTGTTCTTTCCATCTTTTCTTTTCTTTACTATTTGACTATGGATCTCAAGTGATTATGATTCAAAAGTCTGAAAATAATGTCAGATAATACTTTTCTATGTTAACTGTTTGGCTAATGGCCGAAAATATGCTATGAACGATTGTTATTTTGTTCTAGTTGATCAATTCCAAAAGAATCATTAATTCTTTCATTCACAACCAACATATCTCTACATGCCAATACGATTATGCAATTATTGAAATGGTTCAGGGATTCCTGATGCTGGCAATGCTTTTTCTTCTTTATTATCTGTGGATTTCATTTTTTGAAATTTAGAAGAAAAAGAAAAATTCAAAACAAATTATCAATTTTAAGGGAAAATATATCATCTCATTGATCTCTTGTACAATCTTGCAAAGTTCGCTGAAGTCATACATTTTACAGTAAAATCGTATAAGTTGTCAGTTAAATAGATATAAAAGAAAACATAATACTAAATATCATTAATTAACTTTTTTTATTATTGATCTATGCCATTTAAAAATAGCTTGTATATCAAATTGTGATAAATTGAAAGTACAGATATTGCTTAATATTTGATTTAAATTATAAAATGAACAGTATATTATAGGTTTCATAAAATATCAGTAGTAAAATTTACAATTATAATATTCAAAAAAAATAATATATCAATATTTTCACAGAGAAGTATATGTAATAATATATATAAAAATTATTTTTCATATCATGGTAATAATGCATTTGTGTTAGTTTTTATGAATATAAATTTGATCAAGAGAGGGAGTTACATACCAATCAACTTAGGAAGGTGAGGATGATCCATAAAAGGTAGGCAATAGATATATTTTTCGCTTAGATAATTCTGGTAATTTTGTGAAGAAAATAGTTTCACTGCAACAGATTGATTCAATAATGTACCAAGATGAACTCGCCCATACTGACCCCTTCCTATATTTTCAGCAATTGTCAAGTTATCCATATTAATAGTGGGTGGTGGTGATGGTAGTTTCATAGAATCTAGACTAGGTTTTGAAGATGAACACAAGTGCCAAATGATGAAGGCAAGGCTGGATACAAGTACTAATACTATAACTCCAAAGGAAATCGTCAATATAAATCTATTGACTGAAGAATAGCTCTGAGCTGTAAAATTATAAAAATAAAAATATATATTAAAAAATTGAAATACAATTATAAATATTTTGTGTAATGATGCAAAAAGAAGAGTGCATAACTCAAATAAGGAATTACTCAAATATTTTTGGAAGGACTCAAATAATATTTTTTTTTTTTATGAATTACTTGTAAATTTTTTAATCATTAAAACTAAATATTATATTTTTTTTATTGTTAATGATAAGTGTTTTTTTATACTCAAATAGGAAACTTTTAATTGTCACACACAAATACAGAAAACAAGATAATGCATATAATAAGAATTCAGATTAATGATTAAGCAAATAAAACACTTTTATAATGCTACATTTTAATTATACTGAATACAATATAAATTTTTACTAAATTAGCTTAATAAAGCATGGACCAGTAATAGCTGTTTGAGTAAAAATTTATAAATATAACTTTTTTAAGCTATAAATCTATTTAAACCATGTAAATACAGCTGAAAATAAATTTAAAAAAACTCCAGCTTTTCAAAACATTTTGGAAATTTAAAATTACACATCGAGTATGCATGGTAATTAGTAATTGCATCGATTATGCATGGTTTAAGAGTGTATTTGTATTATTAAATACAAATACACTCTTAAATTATAAACATTCCAAAAATATCTCTAGATAATTTACTAAACTAAACAATGATGCAAGTGAGTAGAAAATATAAAATTTTGTTCAATTAATATTTTAAGCTCATACTAATTACAATAGAAATTAGAATTAAAAAAATGCAGCAATATAAAATTAAAAAATATATATCTTTTAATATTTGGCAAGCAAATTATTATATCATAATTAACCAATTTTCTTTTTATTTTACATAAAAGATTAATTACAAGTTGTGCTTTGTGAAAACTTATAACTTGTGAAACATAACTTTTAATGAAATCAAATTTAGTTTCTGCATACATCAAATGAGTACATATATAAAACTTACGAATTTTATATCCTTCTGCAGAAAAAAACATATTTGAAATATTTTGGTTACACATGTTTCCTTTACAACAGCAAAAATGAGTAGTTGTATTACTATCCTTTTTTGGCTTTCGAGTAGGAAAACAACTATCTTTGCTACAATAAAATTCCCCTGCACTCCAACATCCTAGAATCATAAATTAAATTTTAATTCTTTTTAAAAGATACCAAAATAAATAATTTAGCATAATTTTTTTCTTAAATTTTATTGCTTGATATCTACAAATTTCCTTTACTAAACTACTATTTCAACTACTATTTATCTACTAAAGTCAGTATAATTTTTAATTTACACTTTTATATAGGGTAACAAATATGCATGAAGTTTAATAAAATATTTAATGAAGGAATGATTTCAAAATTGTTTATACTTTTTTCATCTAAAAATCAAATATAATCAGATAAAGAACAAAGGTGGGAAAAGTTCCAATGCATTTTTTTTAACTAAAGAAATATCTGGTAAAATTAATCTTAATTTATTAATTAAAGCTTTTCAAAAGGAATTTGATAATCTTCTTAATATGTACTGAAATCTAGATATTAAGTACACTACTTTTATTTTATATATTGTATCAGCTGTTCTATTAGACAAAATTAGTTTGGAACTATATAATAATAGTTTGTTCTGAGATGAAAATAAAACTACAACTTTTTTTAATTAATTAAAATACAATATGCTCTTAAATAAATGTTTTCTACTTTTAGCAAAAAATACTAATAAAGACCCTTGACAAAATATTTTCAAAAATATTTCTGAATTCAATAGTTAATATTGATGGCGA
Organism: Caerostris extrusa; assembly: GCA_021605095.1. Taxonomy (NCBI): domain Eukaryota; kingdom Metazoa; phylum Arthropoda; class Arachnida; order Araneae; family Araneidae; genus Caerostris; species Caerostris extrusa. Next base: position 30,982 of record BPLR01012904.1, on the reverse strand, counting down.
GTAGAATTTTTTTCTTCTCAGTAAATAACAAACCTTGTCCAACAATAACTGTAGCATTATCAGTGAAATCTTGCCAAATTGCATAGCAGAATTTATGAGTTGTCGGGCATTTTGCAACAGTATTTCCATTCAATAACTCTCCATTTCTCTCCACTGATATTTTATCACGAAATTTCCCTTCCTTTTTAGAAAAAGCGCAGTATGTTTCTTCAGTCACATCAAGACCTATAAAAGAAGAGCCATGAAGTATAACTCATTTTATTTATGTAACCTAATAAATTACAAATAATATTCACTATTATGGTTATTCAATTTGAAGAAAAAAAAATTTCGTAAATGTAAAATATTAACAAAATTTGAAATTAAATTTAAATTAAATTTATTTGAAATAAATGCTGTAGAAACATTTAGCAGTATATGTTAAAAATTATTTATCCTATTTGTTCCTATAAAGAACAATAGATGGCATCACGATATAGACTCGTCTTAATATAAAAAAAAAAAAACTTTCAGCCTTACGACGAACGTTTTGTTCACGTAATCAATAAATCCTATCTCCATCTGGACTTTTACTCCGTTAATTCTTATCCCCTGTAATGACAATTTTAAGCGAAGGATGAGGATAGGTTCATTCATATTTTTCCGGGGTTACTAAATAAAAAATAAAGAAAATATCTCATATTTGGTAAAGGAATGAGAAGGTTACAGTTTTTGCAGCATTTAGCAGAATGTAGCTAGGGATGAATTTTAGCGCAGATTTTCTATCCCTGATTTTTTACTACCACGAACGGATAATCTGCTAAATGAGGCTAAACCCATTTCTTTATACCTATAATAATTTAACTGGTGTTTCAGTCACCAGTATAAAGCGAATGCAGAATGAATGAATTTCTGAACAGGCACGTTAAAAACTTCTGAAAAAAAAAAAAAAAAAAAAAGATTTTTCGAAGTTGTAAAAGAAGCGAGATGATGGCTATATATAAAAGGAATAGTTTACAATTTCTAAACTAGAGATCTCGAAACTATTTCTTGATCGCATACGCCTTAATTTATTTAGTAATACTATTGTGCCCAAAAGTAAGACCATTTTTTTTTTTTTTTTTTTTTTTTTCAAAAACCCTTTATTTATTCTTCTAAATCTATTTAATCGCCTTCAAAGTAATCCCCTCCGGACACAATGCACTTATTTTTCCAATCCTCAATGCATGCTAAAAATCATCGGCAGAGATGGCCTTCAAAGCGCGCCGATTCACATTGAATCTCTTCAATTGACTCAAAACGATCTCCTAGGAGTGGTTTTGAGTTTAGGGAATAGCCAGAGGTCGCACGCTGTGAATATGGTGGTTGTGGAACGATTTGGATTTCATTTTTGACGCCAAAAGTCACGAAGAATCAATGCAGTGTGAACTGGCGCATTCAGTGTTTTCGGTACCAATCGAGATTTGAGGCCAAAATGGAATTGACCGATTCTTTTGAAATTTCAACATCTTCATCAAGGTCTCTAATTGTAAATCGACGGTTTGCAAAGCTTCGTCGGTTGATTGATGGTCGACCAGAGGGCTCTTCGTCTTCAACGCGTTAAATTCCATAAGCCCCGGCAATTTTAAATTGAAAATTGGTCTTACTTTTTGGACACAGTAATATAGGGAAATATCTGATTTGATGCTTTCTTTTAAAAAATGTTGGTCTAACTCTAGTTTATTTATGTACTTGGATTTAATTGCTGTCATAGCAGAAAACGCTACTTCAAACAGGTATGTAGAACCAATTGATAAGAATACATTAGGCTGATGTGTTTATTATATCTGGATATTAGGTTTTCAATCTACCAATTATGGATAGATTATAAATTATGATATGTCTTTTGGGGATACTCCACTCTAAAAGACCACTGTTCTAGATTACGAAAAGATATCCCAATAGCTGCAAAATAATGGAAGTTTTTGTTTGAGAATGAAGAACTATCTATTTTAAACATCAAAACAAATGGAAGATTTTTAGATAAATTGGAAATTTAAAAGAAATAGATTAACATAAAACATTTGAATATTTTTTTCTATTTCTTTTATAACATATACATTTTTTAAAATTCCAATACGTAGATCCAATGAAGAAATTCAGACCAATTTCAAATGAAGAAAATTTTAACAAAATAAGTTGCATTAAAATCAACTTTCAAATGATTATGAATGCAACAGAAACGTAAAAAAACTCCACTAGAGGAAATATAAATATAATAAAATGCTAAACTTTTTTTTTTTCGTCTAATACAAAAAAAAAAAAAAATTTTTAAATTTGAACTACTAAAATCGACAATCAAGCTGTAAAGGGAAGTTTTTCTGAAGTTGTTCCTATACAGCGAGCAAATACATAACAGTTACCCCTAAAAACACTTGCCAAAGGCAGCGACCTAGCTTTTAATTCCTTTTGCGGATTGTTCATGTTATACATAATGGAGGCACGAATCTTTACAAAAAAGTATTTATTTCTCCCTTCATTCAACTCCTTCTATTAACTCACACTCTCCCTGTATATACCTTATTCAAATTTTCAATCGTTCATAAATACTTTTTATTCATCCACTCAAGTTCAAATACATTTTTTTTTTTTTTGAACTTGTAGTGGATGACACTGGATGTTAATACAGTTTTTAAAAATATTAATTCAGTAATTAAATTTAATTAATTAATTTGAGTTTTTTGAGATTTAAGTTGCATATATCTACCAATAGATGGCGCCAGATAAACTTAAAAAAAATGAATGAAAATTATTTATAAAGGACTTTCTGCAATAGAGTGAAAAAAAGTAGGAATTGACTTAAAATATTTTTTTTTTTATTACTTGTTATTACTATAATTAAAAATATTTTTGTATCCAATTCCATCGATAACTTATGATGCTGTTATTATTATACTTCTATTTACATACATGGTTTAAAAAGTAAAATACAGCTGCTTTATTTTTTATAATTTAATTTCTAATATTTTTATTTAACACATATTTGTCTTTTTTTCTCCCATTCTAACCAAATAATTTTTATTTCTGTTGTTATTGTTCTAATACAGAGACAGTTAATCTTCAAGCCATAAGCAAGGGCTGCACCGCTATTACTCATTTAGCTCTATTCAGGGGGCACGTGTAGCTTGAAGATATGCTACGGATGCGAATTTTTCTACTTTTGCTACGATGTGCACTATAATTCTCTTTTAACGACTAGTGAATAGTCAGATTTTTTATTGTACGCTTTTTTTTATTTTTTTTTTTGTTAGGAAAATAAAAGGATGGAATAAAATAAAAAAAAAAATGAATATAAAAATATATAAAATGAAAAATTATAAAAAAAAAACATCGGTTCTGATTTCGGTCTTTTTTTTTTTTTTATTTTTTATTTTCGTGGACTAATATTTACTTTTTATCATCATCATGGCTCCCACCGTTCAGCATAACCCTTTCAGTTTACATTTTCTCAGTTTGTTTACATATTTTCAATAGTTTAGTGACATCAACAACTGGTCCCTAATTGTACCGAATTTAAAACTTAACTTTAAATTCTTTTTGTTTTGTATTTTACTTTTATTTATTTTTAGTATTTTTAATTTTTATTTTATTTATTTTTTTTTTTTTAGTATCACATTAATTGAATTTTTAGAAACTTTATCTTTCATTTTTTGATACTAACCTTAAAGCAGCCAATTATAATTCCAAACATATTTATGAACTAAGATGAGGAGGTTTAAGGGTATTCCCCCCTGTTGGTACTCCGTAATCGGTACGCCAGTTGCCAGCAACGGAAGCGAGTAACATTGCCCCCACAACGCTTATTGTTCGAAATGGGGATTAGTAACAAGATATATCTCTGTTAACTTTCCCCACCCTTGAACACAGCACAGGTGTGTATCCTTCCAAGAAGTCTTTTTCACTTATTCAAAAAGGCACGTCGGGCAATGCCGTACGTTTCCGAGAAGAGGAGGGTAACAAAGGCATTGCAGTTTGAATGCGTGTACACATTGGCTTATTTCGAAGCCCCTGTGCAGACATGCTTGAAAACCGCGACCAGGGCTGTGACCATAGAGTAGCCATAGCCATAATCACTATGGCTCTGGCGATGAAAACGATGTCCATCAGAAGAAAATGACACATATGAAGTTCTCTTGAAAAATCATTGATTATACCGAGCAGGGGGGGAAACAGTTTTTCATTGCGCGGTAAAAAGATGATACTTTCCTTAAATTAACATTTTTATTCTTAATTTTTATGAAAGCATTGGAAGCGTACATTATAAGTATTGCAAGTGCATATCACCATTAAAAATTAATAAATTGTGTTAATTTAGAATTCCATTCCTTATTTAGTGACGATTTCTGTAAACTAGTTTGGCCCATATTAACTTGGATCATCGTGACTGCATATAGATCTATAATTGTGGTTGTTTTGTAACCAAATATTCAGATATGCATATTTCGTACAAATTTTCTATTACAAATATTTCATAACCAACGGTAAAAGTTTATGTAAATTTAAAATATTCTTTTAAAAATAATAAAATTTAAGTTTTATTGAGTTGATAATTTCAATTTATTGAGTTGATAATTTCAATATATATATATATATATATAAAAACCAGTACGTATAACCGGAAATGCACGGCTTGAGAAAATAAAATTTATTAACTCTTTTATAACAAGGAGATAAGCTAATCCATTCTATAATAAAAATCGGGGGGTTGGTAATCTAGTTTGTTCCATGAACCTCTTTTGCAAATAAAAGAGAATTAAAATAAATCAACTATTGTAAAAACAATTAAAAATTTGTTTCAGTAAAAATGCTTCAACTCTTTCCTTAAAACATTTTTTTTTTTTCCTAATGCAGCTGGCAAACACTTGAGACAGCTTGATCATGGATGCCTTAAGGCAAGCGCTGCACAGACGTTACTCACTTTGCATTACCCAGGGGGCGCGTGTAACTTGAAGATAAGCCATGGACGCGGAGTAACAATGCCCACGCAACGCTCTACGATCCTATTAGACCGGGACCTACGGTTTAAAGTGGATTCCGAACTACTACAAACATCCATGGCACCGCCGGGACTCGAACCCGAAACCTGTGATACCGAGCGCTAGCCACTCAACATTAAATAACAAAAAAAAAAAAAAAAAAAATTCATTTTAAATCACATAGTAATTCAAATTATATTACTAAAAATTCGCAAAGGTGAATACTACATGAAATTGTTAGAAAAGAATCTATAATTTATATTGCTAGTATAATAACTGCATAATTTAGAACTAAATTTCCATACTAAATATAATATTTAATTAGAGAATAATGTTAATTAAATTATAAAAAAACAAAAATCTTTTTTCTCTTCCAAGCTTACAGATATTTTTGAACTAAGCCTACGGATTCTGCTCTGATTGATTAGTTTTCTTTTTCAAGCGGAATTGCAAATTTAACAATACAAACTATTGGGATGTTCACCGAAACGTTTCCCCTTATAAATATTACTTTCTTTCCCACACTAAATCTCCCTCCATGGCTATCGCATATCGAACTTCTCGAGACGGAACAGTGGGAATTCCTTTAAATGAACTACGGTAGCCTAAACGCACTGGCAATATATAGCGTCGCAACACTGGCGCCTTCCACGGGTACAGAAGTCTGGGATTCAACGGGTACATTTTTATTGGTAAAATGTCGATAGAATTTTTATTATTTACTAAACAAAATTTTAGGTGGTTGCAGTTCAGCGACTAGTATATTTTATTTATTTTGCATCAGAAAATTGAAAATATCATTAAAAGTTCGCAAAAGAGCCAAATTAAAGTTAAATCCAATTGGGTAATTTCTTAACGAATATCGATACAATTTTTGAAAAAAAATTTCCACATCTTATTTGACAAGCCAATACATGCATTTGCAGTTGTTCTAATTGAACTCTAGCAATCCAATAAAATTTAGCCTTAGTAAAGTTGTCAGAATTAAGTCATAAAATCAAGTGCAGTGCACGTTGTCAAATGAAAAGTTCATCGCTTCACCTGACGAGCACAGACATCATTAGTAGCTACACCAATGCGGTGCAAGTGTTTATTAAGAAAATCATGTCCTGCCGAGAGTCGGAAATTTGCTGTAAAAACTGCACGGAGTAAGTCCATTAGGATGGGTGATGAAACAATTATACTTAACGTTTTATCGGTTGAAAGGAGTTTGTTTTAAAGGTCTGTCTATTTTCTTCTTTACCTCAGAACTAAATTTATGAAAAGGATAAAGGAAATTGTGGCTGTGGTAACTTACAACCATTTTTGGCAAGAGGTGGGCCTTGTCATTATGGCGGACATTGTTACAGTTTCATATAGGGAAAAAATTTTCAATTAGAACAATTTTAATTATTGAATTAATTACTTTATTATTTAAGTGATTAATTGAAATTTAAACAATTATATCAAAAATTCATTAAATAGAAATTATTAATCCAGCAATGGCAATGCCATTTTTTTTTTTTTTTTTTTTCTATTTTATTTATAATAATTTTACAAAAACTCACTTTGTTGTTCAATGAAAATTGTTTCAATATCACCTGCATTTTTTTGCAACTTACAAAATATTCAAATGGTCTTTAACAATTTAATAAACAACATATATACATTTAATAAGGTTCAGGAGAAATGGTATTTGACTATCCAAATAAAAGTACTGTTTATTGGTATTTGTATAATAGATTTTCTCTTACAGAATACAATTACAAAGAACTCTCATAGTACCACTATAATTTCATCAATACTGAAATAACTTTTCAAAAATCCCTCAAATTCAGAGAATACGTTAGTTCAATATAGTAAAAACGAAACATTCCATTGTAGCAGTTTTCTTGGTTACAATATATGTATTTGAAAATTTTAATAAGCTTATTTCATACAGAAATGCCAACCTCAAGTGAGATTTTTTTCAATGATATCTCAGGCAATATATATTATTTTTGAAGCTTATAAGTAGAAAGGTGGTTAGGTGGAGTCATAACTGGAAAACACACCATTACCTCTAATTGAAATGATCATCAGGATTGCCACAAAATTCATATCAACAAAATTATACATTTACAACAGTAACCTAATTTACAACATTGCCAAGCAATGTACCAATTAAAAAAAAAATGAAGTCTTTATTAAAATAGGATTAATTTAGAGAAAATTTGAGACTTAATGCTACTAATATATGTAACAAATAATTGTTACAGAAGACAAAATATAAATTTTTTTTTAAACTGAATAATATTGCACAACATTTTGAAATTAAAATATAAGCACTGTTAGAGCAAAATATTTGGTAGAAATATATAGCAAAATGCCTATACACTACAATACTAATAATTCCTTTTTTGATAAAGAAAAAATTTAATATCAACAATACATTCATTTGTGTATATAACTGAATAAGATTGAATGCTACTTCTAAATAATTATAAAAAATTACATAAAATTCTCCATTTTTTTTTTTTAATGCAGGTTGTTGCTATTTTTCTTATCAAGTAATTGACAAAATTTATTTTAAAAATTTTTATAGAAGTATTAATTTTTTTTCTAAAATACATAATCAATCCAAATTTTTATAGATTTATTGGTTACTACATATAATCCATAGTAGTTGGCATGCATTAATCCAAATTAGTTGGTCTTTTATTTGGTTTTCAAAGCATCAGAATTAAAACATTAATACAATTAAAAAAATAACTGTAAACTTATGCCTTAAAATAGTATATATATATATATATGTAAATAAACTTCTTAGTAATATTCTCCAGATTACATATAATTCTGAAAAAATAATGTCAAGTATACAGAGGGTTTTAATACATGATATAACTTCAAGATTAAAATTATCCTAGAACTTATTCAATATTAATTTTAAAGGACAAAGTGTTATTTTGTTATGCACTCTTTGTATTTGTAATTTCGTAACTGTATCATATAACAGATAGACATTATTTTAAAACTGTTTTAACTTCTGAGGAACAGATGTAGTATTTTACATATTAGCCTAACAAATGAAAAAAACAAAAATAATAAATAACAACTTAAAAAAAAATAATTTTAGCAATTTATCATAAAATTATTACTAATTTTTTTGTTATTTCCTTCTTCCAAGAAAGGTGGATGTACCATAATTTTTATCTAATAATTTGCTTCCAATGTTTGAAGGATGAAAAAAAAATGGGACAATTTTAAATCAATTTTAAAGAAATTTATATATATATATCTATATATATATAGAGAGAGTATCCCAGATAGATATATATAAAAATTATATATATATAAATATACATATATATAAACATATTTACTAAATTAAATTTGTCACCTGTTAAAAGATATTCTTAAAACATGATCTCTAACAATGTATAATCAATTTTTAATAATAAAATGAAACAAAAATATATATATGCAAATTACTATTAAAAATTTTATGTAATTTTTTACAATATTTTTTAAAAGAAATGAGTTTCTTCTATAAGCATAAATAGAAGACAAATTTTTTTAAAGTATATTTGAATCTTATAAGGATTAATGCTACATATAATGCATCAGAAACAAAATATTATCTTTGATTTTAGGCATTAAAATAAAAAAAAAAAAAAACTGTTTCATATGGGTTTTTTAGATTCGATACATGATTTTATATATGAATGTATTATTTAATACACAATCTTTCTTTTAGATCGAAATGAATCTAGTTTTATCATTCAAATGTCAAGAAATGCAGAAGTCAAAAACTATAAATTGTCCCTCCCAAAAAAAAAAAAAATAAATTTCTTCAATAAATAATAAAATGAGCAAAATTTTCATAAAATTATTAAAGATTTGGTTATATTTCAACAGAAATTCATCAAAATAAATATTTTTATGATGAATCATATACAAGATATTTAGTTTTCATATCATTTGTCCTAATAATGTTAATTAAGAATTAATGAAAAATTCATTCAAAAAATAAAATAAAAAAGATTTATCTAATATTATTATACTTTCAAAATAAAATAAAATATAAAATTTTAACATTATATTATTAATATAATGGACAGGATAGAAATTCTAATTTATAAAAACTGTATATAAATATTTGCAAGCTTCCCACTTTTAAAAATGCTGCTTCCTTAGATTAGCTTTTCAATACAATATATACTAAGAATTTTTACAAAAAGGAATGAATGAAACAGTATTTTTTTTTAAAGAAATGTTTTTGTGATAAACATAACCACTATTAAAAATAAAAGGGATGCTCAGACAGAAACTAACGATTTTTTTTTTTTTTTAGTCTACTTTTAAATAAATCTATAAAACTTAATTCATTTCATATTAAAATGTACATGCTTATTTTGAACTTGCCATAAATTATTCAAGCCACTATTTTTTTTTTTTTTACAATATTTACAAAAAAAAACTCGCTGTACTTTTAAATAATTTTTATGTAGCAATCAAAACATTACTAAGTAAAACCAGTAAATAAGGTTATAAGAGACATGCAAAGTATTTTACAGTAAGTGTTTCAACTCTGTTCCATCAACTTAAAAATTTATGATATTCCCAAAACACTGCAACTTAAAATTTCAAAAAACAATTTGTCTAATTCATTAACATTTTGATTAGTTATTTAAAATTGTGGAACTTACTTGCGTAACTACCAGTAACAAAAATGCAGATAATCCCCAATATGAGTGTTTTGGTCAACATGTCGATATATTTTATCTAGCACGTGTATGATAAGGCTTCGATAGCCGGCCGGTGCTCGATGAGGGACTGTCTCCAAATGGTAGGAACGCATGGAATTGAATGGAACAACGCTGCTTTGTTGCTGCTTCCAACACCCTTGTCCATTTTTCGCTCCCCACCCTTTTCTGCTATTGAATATAAACATCTTTAACTAAGCAACCCTATAAACGGTATGACTACCTTTATTGGCAAAAAAAAAAAAAGCTCAGTGTGACTCTTTTGGCGATATTAGCTAGCGGACCAGAAGTACAAGTCCGATTTCGGGTAACCATTATTTACAAATTCGTTTTTTATTTCTGGGCATTGCCAATATTTTTAATCTTGAAAGATTACCACCACAGATGATGTAGCCGCTGATGGGGCTAGTGTCCTTCTATAGCTTTTATTTCAACATTTTTTTATTTCAGGGAACTGAGGAATTCGAATCGCGTATTCTCGAAGATTATTTCGTTGTATATATCTTTTTTTTTTTCTTTATTTTTCTTTAAAATAATCATTATAATTTTAAAATAATCGTTTAAAAATAATCCAGGAAATATAAAAGGTTATTAAAATAATCCAGGAAAAAAATTCTCCTTTTGGATCCTTTGAAAAAATAATAAAAATGCACAGTAATTTTCATATATTTCTCTGAAATATAAGGCATATAACATGCAATAAGTAAAAAATGAAGATGGAATTCATAACACAAAAATAAATTAAAGGTTTAAAAATGCATCAACTATAAAAAATTATAAATAATTTTACAATTCACTGGTTGCCTTCAGTGATCAGTTGATTAACCAAATATAAGTCATCTTCATCATAAGTCATCTTCATCATCATCATTTCACTTTATTTCACAAAAATTACTGTATACTATGAAATACTATTAATGTATACTATGAAATATATCTAATGTAAAATATTAAAAATAATTTAATTAATAAGAAGAAGTTAAGAATGAGTTATTAAAAATCTATATAAACTGATTTATTATTTTATTTTCAAATGCAGCAATGAATATAAAAAGTAAATTATTTTAATAAATGAAATAAAAAAATATTTAATTTAAAAGATGGATAGATAATGAATTCCACCAGAAAACGAAAAACAAACAAATATATACAAAACTTCATTTTATCATACACATTCATATTCATTTTATTACAAACTTATTTTAAAATAAATTTCACTCCACAATTTATTTTGCAATATGACAATATATCCTAGGGTAACCCTGTTTTATTATATTTCATTAGTATTTAATTTACCACTTATGTTCAGAAAATATAGATCCCTGAAGATTGCATCAAAAAAATTGAATTTTAACTTAATGGGCTTAACACACCTCAACTTCCCATATTCCAAAGATGGATAAAAAAATTAAGGTCGCTTTGTGACCAAGGATCTCATTCAAACCTACTACTATTCAACATCAATTTCAAATTCCAAGATAACATTTTTTAATTATTTATTTATACAAGCAATTCTTATTAAGAATTCAAATATGAACAAGAATAGAATTACTGTTTTCCACGAAAAATTCCTTCATAAGTAATCGAATATCAATTAGAAATTTTCACTCTTTTAGTTATTCTCCATATTAGTAAAAAAGAACGAGAAGGAAAAAAAACCCTGCATTTCATATCGTTTTTCCTTTTTTAATTTTTAAGCAATAAGAAAAGAAACACATGCATATCCTTAGTTATATACATGGAAAGATTAGTTGTACAGTTCTAAGAAATAAAAATACAAATTATATTTGTTTAAGTATGTGATTAAACATGAAACACCTTTATGAATTATCTATGTGGGATTTGTTGGTGTCGTGATCACCAGATAGCGACACTTGCTTGTCTTTGTCAGAGCTGTTTACAACGTGGGGGTGTATTGAACTCTGACTCCACGAGAGGGGAGAGGGCCCAGCGAGATAGTTCATTCATCGCGCTCTTCTACGCGCGCGAAGGCGTGTCTCGCGCTGGCCCGGGATGGGCCGCGTAGATGAGAGAACTCCAGCAGGTGGGCGCGGAAGAGAACGCTAACTGGAGAAGAACGGATGGGACGCTGCGTCAAGCAGCGAGAGAATGGACGGTGTTGTCCTTTAATTAATTGTTAATGTAAAAATCATAGGAATAAATGGCTTCATTTAAAGTAACGTCCCGTTACTGCGTTTTGCATGTCAAATATCCTAGACACCCACTGCAGAAGTACAGCCACTGTTAGACCAGTAAGAAGTCTAACAAAACTGTAGTTCGGCAGGATGCATCAGTTGAAACCGGTGTAAATCTGCATAAATTGGGGTTTCGGCTGGGATGCGTTTTTCAAGCGGCAAACCCTACATCTATACAAAGATTTGCATTGAAGCAAACTGATAAATAGTGCTCAGTGGATAAACGAGATAATAATAATGAGAAATACTTTCAAAATTTAATTGGTTAGGCAGATCAAATTGATTTTTAGAATTGTTGAAATTCTAAAAATTAATAATCCATAATTATATTTAATTGTTTTTATTGAAAGGTAAAAGAAATTGTTCTCTATCAAAAATATGAAAGTAGAAACACCTCAAGGAAGTAAAATATCACCACTGCTCTTCTCAATCTTCATTTTGGATATTCCTACTAAGTTCAACATTTTTACAGCAATTTATACAGATGATGCTATCGTTCTATGTAAAAAAAAACAAATCTAAAATTTCTTGCTTTGGCTTTTAGACAAACATCTTGCTAATCTCTCCATTTGATATAATTAATGAAAAATTGTATTAAATATTAATAAAACAGGGGACATATTTTTCAGCCATAAAAAAAAAAAACAGTCATTTATCTCAAAAACCAATCTTTTGGATGTTTGAAACCAAATACCAAATGGAATTTATCTTCAGTATTAGTAGGAATAACAAACATCTGATTTTCATCTATATTCTTCGTCTACTTCTCACCCACTCACGCAGGGGCTAAACTACGAGTATAATATTAAAATCCTTAAAGCACAACAAATTATAACTATGAGATAAATAATTAATACCAACTGGTTCATAATAAATGAAGATATTTAATGATCTATCTCTTTTTACCTCTTACAGAAGACATTATTGTAGACAACCGCCAAAATCTGGCCGTAGATGAAACTGAATCCTATGAACAGCATGCAGATATTAAAGGACCTAGAAAAATTTTGTTCTGACCACCCATTTAAGTTCTCTTTTTTTATTGTTTTTATACCTTGTTCACTTTTCTAATTTTTACTAACTCTTTTAATTTCTGGGCAAAGCCAATGTGTTTAATCTTGAAAGTTTGCCACCACTGAGAGAAGTACCCTCTGACGAGCTAGTGCTCTCCAATAACTCTTCAACATTATGACGCGTGATTGTTTCTTTCTGTAATTGTTTCTTTTTCTAATATATGTACCTGCCTCCCCCTCCCAGTGAGCTATGGCTCATTCCTTGCTGCCACTTTTACTTTTAATTCCCTTCTGCTGTAACTTTTCTATTGATTCCTTACGAAGGAATTCGATGTGGAGGTTTAACTGCAAGTTTGTCACAATGGTACTCAGAGAAAGAAAATATCCATTGTCCTAGCCTTAGTGTGTCTTGAATTTATCCCTTTTGCTGGGTATAAGAGAGATTCAAAAGAACGGCATAGAATAATCACTCCATGCACACCTGCTTTCTATTTCAAAGGAGGGTCCCCCTAGGTCATTAGAAAACTATTTATTCCTCTGCGAAAGGAGGGATATATCTATTTCCTCGTATTCATTGAAGTCAGCCAGATAATGATGCGATGACAATACAGTCGAAGCAACCTGAATTCCCCCTCGTTATAATAGATTCTTCAGGTATGCATTCTAAACTTGGACTTCTTGGTGAGCTGACGTGGGTTTCGTCCTCTCTTGAAAAGCGACCAAGACCACGTACAAATTCTCGCTCTACTTTCAACGTGTTAAGGCTCATTCCCACCGAGGCGAGAAGCGCTGAAGATTCACGCGGAAGAAAGTTTTTCGACCCCTTCACAGCAAAACGTCAGAATTAGCATTACGCCTCCGTTTCGAGTCGAAAGGTCAATTCGAAGCGGTGTATTTCAAACCGATTTCAGGCGAACGTAGTGAGGATAGTGATTGGTCAACGCGTCACGCTTAAACGTCTCTCTAAACGAGCCTTTACATAAAAATTTTTGCTACTTTACCGTGCCGAAACTAAATGGACGATTTTTCAAAAGACAAAATAACAGTGTGGAAGGAATTTATCCTTCCTCGAATACTTCAATGAATTCCTCGTATTCAAAACCCTTCTCTCCCACCAAATGCAATACACACGAAACGTTTTTCCACTCTTTTAACGTTGTGGATTTCCAAGTTTCTGCAGAAAAAACTTTTCGAGCTACCTTTCTTCATTTTTTTCTACACAAATAGGACTGAAATCTGCAAACTGCGCAAGATCACAGTTCCAAACATAAAGTCAATTATATCTAGAGGAAAATTTTTAAAATTCATTGATACAGAGGATGATTACCTGACCATCGAATCCATTCAGATAAACAAAGGCATAGCCTTAAAAAAAGACCAACCCCAAAATTTCGCAATAATCCTTCCCCTCCTTCCGCCGGAGAAATATACAATCTTGAAAGACTCTTTGGTACCCCCTCTTCATAGAAAAATATAGAGGTACAAATGCTGTCCTACATTGCTGTCGTGGTTACAGTTTTTACAACAGCAGTGAGTCATGCAATCTTCAACTCCACTGCTTTAAATGTTTTGAAAACCACCACACTGATTGCACCATTGCGCCGAACGCACAGCAAAAGTGTACATTCTGTTCGGAGGATCATTCAGCTAGCTCTTATTTTAACTAGAAGTATCAGTCAAGATACGTGAGACCCTCTATTCCGTAACCGATTATAAAGGCCCACTCAACTCCGTTAAAAACCAATAACCTCATCGAAGCAGACATTTCTGCAGGAAAAACAATTTTCCCTTTACCTCTACCGAACCTGCTGGCAACTGGCGTACCGATTACGGAGTACCAACAGGGGGAAATACCCCAAAACCTCCTCATCTTAATTAATAAATATGCATGGAATTTTAAAAGGTTGCTTAATTAATGTTAGTAAGAATTAAAGATAAATGTTTCTAAAAATTCAAATTAAGAAGGTACTCAAAAAAAAAAAAAAAAAAAAAGATAAAAATACTATTTATAAAAAGTAAGATAAAAAATAAAAGAATTTAAAAGTTAAATTTTAAATTCGGTACAATTAGGAACCAGTTGTCGATGCCGTAGACTATTTCAAAAATGTAAACAAACAAACCAACCCTTTGTTTACTAAATCGCTGATTGGGAAATCATGCTGAACGGTGGAGCCAATAGGAGCATCTGAAAGGTAAGAGATTAGTTTCCCCACAAAAAAGGTCCATCACAGAACCGTAATTCTTTTTTTTTTTTTTGATTTTATAATTTTTATTTGATTTTCAATTTTATACTTTTTGTTTGGTTTTCGATTTTATAATTTTTATTTTTATTTTTATATTTTTATGTCTAATCCTTTTATTTTCCTTACAAAAAAAAGGGGTAAAAAAAGCGTACGATAAATAAAAAATAAATAAATAAATAAAAACCTAACTTAATTACTAGTCGGAAAGTCATGAATGGAATTAAAGCACAACGTAGCAATAAAAAGGGAATAGAAAGGGAACAGAATTCTGATCTGAACCCTCAACCTCGCGGTCAAAGATCCGAATCTTTACCTCTGCGCCAGTTCATCTAAATTAATGGAATATCAATTAGTTTTAAGCCAAAGTAATCGTCAGATACACATTGAGATAGCTTCTCAATGAGCAAGGCTCACCCATTACCTGAACTCGCTTGCGCTTGTTCAGAGTAACAGCCATGGTGTTTCTTAAGTTTGGGAAAACACTCATAGGAGACGTCGTAGACTGCCCGTGGTCTTTTTTGTGAGCTTTTCACCCCAGGGTGATATGTTGGCAGACGACGGATTAACTCATTGCTAATCTGAGGACATTTTCAAGAAAATTCTTAGAAATTTTGATTATGTAATTAGGAATAGGTTCGACGTCTAGATCTCCATGGATGATCTTACGACTAACGAACCATGGTGTGTCAGCAATCATAGCCAGGTGTTTATTTTGGAAAACCTAGAGTCTCTTTATATTTGTGAGTGAGGTAGAGGCCCAGATGGGACTACCATAAACCAGGATAGGTCTCATGATAGACTTGTAGAGCAGAAGCTTGTGTTTGATCGCAAACCTACTCTTTCGAGAAATTAGGCAGTGGAGTTTAATACTCGCACCAGTTGCTTTAGCAACTGTGTTCTTAATATGGGAATTGAATGATAATTTTGGGTCTAAAAACAACCCCAGGTATCTATATTCAGTTACCCAGGGGACCGGCTGGCCAAAAAGAGTGACACTCCCTAATGGAGAAAATGAGATCTTCCGAGTAAATAGCATGCAGGCAGATTTCGTGGCATTAACTTTAATTTTCCAGGTGGTTAACCATTTTCTAAATTATAAATAGAATATTGTCGCTTGCCTCTTGAATCTTCACGTCTCTTGCCTCGGTGGGAACGAGCCTTAACACTCTCGGTATGGTCCCACTCTCATAAAAGTTTACGAATCATTTCTGCTCAGTCTAAAGGCTCGTTCCCACCGAGGCGCCAGATGTGAAGATTCAAGAGGCAAGCCACAAAATTTTTTTTCGACCCCTTCACAGCGAAACGTCAGAAATAGCATTACGCCTAGTGAAAAACCGCTTCGAGTTGAAAGTTGGGCAACTCCAAGCGGCGGACTGCAAACCAGTTTCAGGAAAAAAATGCCTTGAAGACAATAAGATTGATTTAAATAAAATCGTTTCAATAGCAACTGATGGAGCCAGAAGTTTGACAGGAAAAAATAAAGGGGCATCAACGATTCTTCAGAGCAAAATAAACCACGAAATTCTTACGTTTCACTGCATAATACACCAAGAAGCGCTTTGTGCCCAAACATTTCCGCCCGAAATAGTTGAGATCATGAATTTGGTAATCAAGATTGTTAACAGCATCTTGTCAAAAGCACTCTACCATCGTCAGTTTAAAAAATTCTTAAACGAAATGGAGACTCAGTATTCCGACTTCCTTCTTCACAATAAAGTGCGATGGCTTTCCAAAGGTAAGGTGTTGAAACGTTTTGCTTTGTGCTTGAATGAAATAAATACATTCCTAAATGAAAAAGGCATTAATCACCCCGAATTAGAGAACGACAAATGGTTGCAAAAACTTTACTTTATGGGAGGTATCACAGCGAAATTAAATGAGCTGAATCTAAAACTGCAAGGAAAGGGAAACCAGACTATGTTTTGGTAGATGAATTGGTTTGATTTGAAGAAAAATTAATTATTTTTGCAGAAGATATTCAGAGCGGTATATTACTTCATTTTCAATTTCTAAAAGCAATATCATGATAAAACCAGTGCAACTGTTGACAAAGAGGTACTTCAGCACAGTTATAAAAAAAATTAAAGATAAATTTGCTGATAGATTTGAACAATTCAAAATCAACAAAACCACTCTAGATTCATAGTAAATCCCCTCAACACAAATAGTAATGAAATCCACATTGAGCCATTTGGAATTGACAATGGATCTCTAGAAATGCAATTGATCGATTTAAAAAGTAAAGCTTTGTGGAGTGGAAAATTTACAGAGTTGAAAAGCAAATTGGAAGAGTTGGAGATCCAGAAATGTATGTACGTAACGCAACAAAAGTGGACAGCTTTAAAAAGAAATGCCGCGAGTTGAGGCACTTATATTCGACGCACGGAATAGTCTTCCAGATTGCTACAGTGAGGTGAATAAGTTGGCATTTGGAGTGCTGACTATCTTCGGATCAACATATTCGTGCGAGCAAGCGTTCTCTTGCATGAATATAATTAAAAAGTAAAGTAAGAAGGCCACTAACAAATGAAAATTTAGAGTCGTGTTTGAAACTTAAAACAAGTTGTGAGCCAAATTTATCCAAACTTTCTAAAACCATGCAAAGCCAAAGCTCCCATGGAATTTGTTTGCTTAAATGTATGTTACTGTTTTTTTTTTTTATTTTAAGTACAAGTTACATTGTTTAGTAAAGTTTAAATTTTCTAATTGAATAACCATGCAAAGCCATCGCTCACATTGAATTTGTTTGCTCAATTGTTTGTTATTGAAGTACAAGTTAGTGTTGTAAGTAAATGTTTAATTGTTTTAATTTTTTACTTAAATAATAAGTAATTATCTAAAAAATGCCTTATATATATTATCTAATTTGTTGTGAAAAACACTACTTATGAATAAATAGATTTTTTTTTTTTTTTTTTATCAAAAACTTTATTTATGCGAGTACTATTTATTGTTGGCAAGAAAAATTTTGTGGCTCTTTAAAAACTTTGAAATTTTGTAAATTGTAATTTTGGCTCTTCCAACTCAAAAGGTTGCCGACTCCTGGTCTAGAATATGCAGAGACGTTACAATATCTGCATCTCTCTCTCTCTCTATATATATATATATACACAGTCCAGTCCCATTAATGAGATTATCACCTACTTTCGACGTCAACGTGAAATAACCACAAAAGGCAGGTGGCAGCACATTGCAGTGGAGTGTATATAAAGAATTCCACTTAATGCCACATTCCACTTAAAGTCAGAATATTCAAGAGTGTATATTCTGGCTTTTTGACAGGTGGTCACATTAATGTATTATATATATATATATATACCAAAACAAACATATTTTCATTCCATTTTTTATGACGATAATGATTTAAAATCCTAACAATAGCTCTAATTTATGAAAGTGTGAATAACTTTGCATAAAAAAAAATTAGAAAACAGTATTATATTTTGAGAATTTTTGCCAAAATTTTTGAACAAATAATAATAGCACGAAATGTGAAATTTCAGATTTCCAGTAGAAATTTCTACTGAAAATAGAAAGTGTTAAAGAATGTCTATATAATTGATGCTTTGATACTAAACATGGTTGCATTAGGTTTTTAGAGACATACCTCTTGCAAGAATTCATATTTAATGACAGACAGCCACCTAATGTGAGATTAAATTTTTTTTTAAAAAGACAAATATTTTAAGAGACGCATAATTTATGTATTTGGTGAATCAGTGTGGAAAAATTTTCAAAATAAAATATGAAATTATGTGATATTATCATTGTTTGAAATAAGAAAAATTTTATCTCATAAAATAATGTATAGTTTAATTATTTAAAAAAAAAAATTACATTTTTGTTGTTATAAATACTTAAAAAAAACATCAGATTTCGAAAATTATTTATTGCAAGTAATTTAATCATTGTAGAAAAATTTAATTAAATTAATATAAGCAAATAATTTAATTTTATTAAATTTCTATTATGAAATTAAGAATTAAATTTAAAAATTAAGTAAATTTTGATTTAATTGTAGTCTTGCATTCCAATTATATTAATATTTTACAATTTGGCTTGAAATATATAATATTATCTCATTTTAAGATAAGTTTGCCTTTTAAAATGATAATTAATTTTTATGAAATAAGAATTGCATGCTTTTATTTGTCCATATAGCAAAGTTTTTTATTTCTATACAGAAGAAAATATTTTAATAAATGTTTAAGTAATTTTGCGTAAAGAAACAGGAATTCCTTCTTTCACAAAAATTCATTTTTTTTTAACTCAAAATTTAATTCCTTTTATATTTTTGTAGTTTTTATTTATTTGTATAGCAATTTCATTAACGTTAACTCTTTCACTTTAAATTCTTATATTACAGGCAAGAACGAATATTACTAAGAACAACTAATTAAGAAGCTGAGTGCTGGAGGATATATCAAAGATAAAAATAAATTAATCATTTGTTACGGAAAAATATATTATTATTATTATTATTATTTTTTGTATATAACGGTAAACATCGTAACATATTTTTCTGTGATAAATTTTATTCAATTGATGATTGAAAACAGGATTTTATAAAAGTGAGTCGCAGAAGGCATTTCACAGGTGGGTTGAAAAGATACTAGGCTAACCCATAGATGGCGCTACTAGTATTAAATCCATTTAATTTTAGTTAGCCCTAACCTTCAAAAGATACGTGTATAAATTTGACAGCTGTTGCACTATTAGTATGTGAGTTATAGCATTTTTAATGGAGCAACTTTTGTTAGTTTTGAAAAATGGATAAAAAGGAATTTCGTGTGTTAATAAAGCATTGCTTTTCGGCGAAAAAAAAAAAATACTATTGAAGCCAAGGCTTGACTGGATAAACATTATTCGGACTTTACATCAGGAAAATCAACCGTAGAGAAGTAGTTTGCTCAATTTAAACGAGGCGAAATGAGCACCGGGGACGATGCACGCAGTGGACGCCCCAAAGAGGCTGTTACCAACGAAAACATCAAAAAGTTCACAAAATAATTTCTGATAACCGTAAAAAAAAAGTGAAATTGATTGAGATAGCTGAGACCCTAAAGATATCAAAGGAACGTGTTGAACATATCGTGAATGAATATTTGATATGCCAAAGCTCTGTTCAAAGTGGGTGCCACGCGAGCTCACAATCGACCCAAAACAACAACGAATTGATGATTCTAAGCAGTGTTTGGAGCTGTTCAATCGTAATAAACCCGAATTTTTGCGTCGATGTGACAATGGATAACACAGGGCTCCATCATTTCACACCGGAGTCCAATCGACAGTCAGCCGAGTGGACTGCACGTGATGAACAATAAAAATGCTATAACTTCGCTAAAAATGCTATAACTCACATACTAATAGTGCAACAGCTGTCAAATTTATACACGTGTCTTTTGAAGGTTAGGTCTAACTAAAAATCATATGGATTTAATACTAGTAGAGCCATCTATGTGTCAGCCTACGAGCATTTCAGCCCACCTGTTAGATGTTACAATTTAGAAGAAGGGGGAGAGCCTACCAAAAATATTGTTTTTCTTTTCTTTTTTCTGAAGTGACTGAATAGGCCGGAGTTTTCCGCCTGTTTACAAAGTGCGCCCTTGCGATTTCGCATATCACGCCGTGTGACAATGATAATATTCGTCGTAGACTCGAAAACTCTAAAAATCTCCTTGACCTTGAGAGAACTGTACTTGTGATTTAATCATACACTAGTACACTTGTGATTTAATCATACACTTGTGATTTAATCATGCACTCAAATTTTATTTTTATTATATTTTTTGCATAATAATAAAGAGTACATTATATATATATGTTGCTTGTAAATAAAAATTAAAGTGTTCCCTTGAACCTGAAAGTGGTCCTCTTCTTGAAGCCGTTATAGGTCTAAAATAGTCTAGAACAGGCATAACACATGTTAGTTTTACATAAGATCTTAATCTTTTTACCCCTGAGCACTTCTTCATTGAAATTGTATTTTGTAATTGCATATCTTATTAAAAAAATCGAAACAGTCCCTCACAACAGAATATTCGTGATAAATATTCCGATTCAGTTCTTCCACCAGGATCGATAAATCTTCATCGTAACATTCCGAAGCCTGCCATGGTCAGTTTCTCAGCATTCTCCAGGAATATTTTCAAACCCCTTCTAGAAAGGCTGCACTCTTCCACGCAAATCTTATCTAGATAATAAAAAGCAAGAGGATTACCATTGATGATATCCTCCATTAGCAGGTCATTCAAACAAGAAGCCTCTTCCAGGTAAAGTATCCTCAGCTCCATAGAATTCCTGAGCAGATATTGCAGTGAGAGAGTGCATCCATTCTTTCAACAAACAGTGTTTTTAGATTGTTAAATTTATAAACAGTTTTCACTGATTCACAGATGATAGCGGCGCCGTACAATTGGAAGAATTCCAGATCTGGGCAATGTCTGAAAATGATATTCACAGGTACATTGTGAAATTGGTGCAGTTCAAGAATCCTCAGCTTTGGGCCTATTGCACGTAAAAGTGATAATAATTTGGAAAGAGCCGAAGAATAATTGTCGCTGCAGAATTCAAAATTAATACTCAAGCTTCCAAGGTGTTTAAGATTTTTTAGATGCTCAAGACAATTTTCGTGACGCACCACAATATGCAATTCCATCACAAATGGAAATATAAGTGTGGAGCTTCTGATAACTTCAGGAAACATCAAATTGTATGCGGCGATCTGTTCGGGGTTGTCCTCCACCGCAATGCTGAATCCCCCAGAAGCATTTTCGCAATCCGTACTGTGGAGGAGCGTCCCTATTGCTGTTATTGCAAATGTAGTGGGCAGCCCAAGACGAATCGGACTGTCCCAAAGACATCAATCTGAGATGGTTTTCAACATTGTCACTATATGTTGAAAATAGGAAGAGCAGTTCTTGTTCCGAAATATATCGAACACCTGCAAATTGATCAAGACGGACAGAGTGTTCGCTGATTCGTTTCGAAAGTAGGTGGATTCTTCCCCGACCGTATAATAATTAATTACGACACTTTTCAATCTCTTACAATTTCTCAGCACTACGGGATTCAAAAATGTGCTCACTTGAAGGTTCTCCAATAAAGGGGCACTTCAGGATCAACTTTTCCAGTCTTGAATTTTCGTCGTTTTTAAAGTTTGCGGATAGCTTCACGAACGTGATGCTTCTGCAACCCTGTTCAGGTAGCAACTGGAAAAGTTGATCGCACTCTTCTTCTGAGAACTCGGGATAACGGAGATCGAGTCTCTGCAGTTTACCACAGCTTAGTAATAATTCCAAATCACGTAAATAATGGTATTCCATAGTTCTGTAAAATGCAAATAAATCATTCACGACGTCACACGGGAGTTCAGAGAAAGGATTCTCTGGGCATTCATCCCAATACCCGTCCTCTGTCATCAATTCGAGAGTTCTAAGCCGACAGATGTCGTACAGCGATTTCGGTGGCATCCTTTGAAAGTAAAGTTTACAACCTAAAAGAAAAGCAATCAATAATGTTTCCGAATGGGTAACACTAAAGTATACAACATAGAAAGAAAGTGTTCAAAAGAAAAAAAAAACAATTAAACTGAAATCTGCTAAGCAGATTTCAACTTATCATGTGTGAACATTCGAGAACGGATGAATAAACTCAGGAATATAACAATGTTTAATAATGCAAGAGATATATATATTTAGCAATTGATGGGAATACTACAAGAATGGCCAAATTCAATAGCCAAAACCAAATTCAATAATGTTGAATAGATCTAGAACTTCATGAAGAAGTAATTGTTCAAGAATCTCTAAAAGAATATGCAAAAGTAAGATAAGTGTCATCGAAAATGAAGAATGAAGTATTCCAAATTCCACAAGAAACACTATAATATACAAAAAGAATGTATCAGAGTTTGACAATTCTAGGCATAAATAGAGAATGAAGTATTCCAAATTTTACAAAAAACGTTGCCGCATTGAATAACCTGGAGAATATATCAAATTTTGAATATTCTATGCATAAATGAAGAAAGAAGTATTCCGAATACAATAAGAAGCATTATACAGCTCAATAGGCATGGGAAAATGCCAAAAGTGATAAATATGAAATTTCAAAAAGAAGGAATTGATTAACGCACTACGAGTACTTATAGCCATTGGATATACAACCCAACCCAAAACTTGAAAAGTGATTTAAAACGTAACTACAAAACACTTCAAGCAAAAGCCAAATTCTACAGAAAATTTCTGAGGATTAACGTTATTCATAAATTATTTCAAGATTTAAGGGGCTCAAACTACCATTTTTCCACCAAAATTTGCAAATTTAGAATGGAGTTTTATTTGCATGCTGCAATTTTTGGATAGCACCACGAACCCCTAACTAGGACAACATCGTGTTCACACATGATGAAAAACAGGTTCATGGTATGAATTGCGTTTGTAAACATTAAATTCTTTAATACATTTAAAGATGCCTGTTACAAGCCGTCATAATGGCGTAAGATGGAAATTGAGCAAATTTACATAAATGAATGAATATTTGCTTCTAGAAAAATTATTTTATGCACTCTTTGCAAAAAAAAAATTTCTTGAAAATAAATAAATTCTATTTCTCTTATTCTGCTGTTGCTCAAGCGAAATCGCATTCAAAAGATTCACGCATTTCGAATAATTATTATTCGTCGACACTAAAAAGTAATATTTTAGAAGAGCGAAAGAAAGGTACACATCTTCAAACTGTAGAACTATCCATATATAAATATACACTCCTGTCCAGAAATTAAGGATAATTCAGAATCACACAGAAATTGAACTCTAAAATAAAAATTTCACCTGTAGAATTATCGCACACATCTTGAAGAAGAATATGCAAATTACAGGAAACCACCAGATGGCGCGGATAGTACGTCACAATGACGAGAGTGTAAGAGAGGGGTATATAAGGAATGGTGGCAAAGAAGTAAAATTGTTCACAAGCGCTTTAAAAGCCTTTCAGTGCAATAACCGCATAGTTCTGGCACAAAGGAAGCATTTGGATGATTTTTTACGTGGTAGAATTATCAGACGACTGGAATGTGGACGTACCCAGCTGGAAGTATTCGAGGAACTTGGAATCGCCCAGAGTGTCCTCTCCAGGCTTTGGCAACGATTCCAAGATGATGGTAATGTGAGTAGATGTTACAGCACAGGTCGTCACCGAGTTACAACGCCGAATGAGGACCGGTATTTAGCTGTTACTGCCAAAAGAAACAGACATGTCTCGTCAGCTCTCTTCAGCTACCGGTACGACAGTTTCAATGCAGACCGTGTACAGACGCTTAGGGCACATTGGTCTATATGCACGTAGGCCTTCCACTTACCGCAACTCACTGTCGCCTGCGATTAACCTGGAATAGAGAGCATGCATTGTGGACACCGCAACAGATGGTCTGACGTGATGTTTTCCGACGAGTCCAGGTTTAATTTGCAGTCTGATTCTCGCCGGGCATTCATATGGAGAGCGCCAGATACCCGTTACCACCAAGAGAACACCATTGAACGACACCGTTACGGTGGTGCAGGATGGCTCGTTTGGGGAGGAATTATTCTTGGTTCCAGAACTGACCTGCATGTTCAGAGTGTAACGATGACAGGCCACATCTATCGGGATGTCATTCTGGAACAACATGTACGTTTGTTTCGGGGCGCCATGGGTGCTGAATTTCTGTTTATGGATGACAACGCCCGTCCTCGCCGTGCAAACATTGTAGACGAATGCCTTCAATTGGAGGATATCATCCGTATGGATTGGCCAGCATACTCAAGGGACTTGAATCCAATAGAGCATGTGTGGATATGCTTGGCCGATGAATGCAGCTCGTCAACCTCCTCCCACCTGTCAACCGGAACTTCCGGAGGGCATTGCTTGATGAGTGGTGTAATATTCCCCAAGATCAGATTGATAATTTGATACTCAGCATGCCTAGGGGTTGTAAGGCCTGTATTGCATCGTCCGGGAGACATACTCCATATTAACCATCATACTAACCATGTTATACTGTTTTTTGTAAATAGGTTCTTTTAAATTTGCTCCAGGGAGTAAAAATCGCAATTTTTATTAATTATGTCAAACATATAGCATCTTTTTTTGCTCTTTACCTTTTGTTTAATAAATAGACTTTACAAATAAGTAAAATTTGTTTTGCTTCTGTCTCTTTCTTTGCCTGAACTTCATTATCCTTAATTTATGGATCTGAGTGTAGAATGATCCAGCCGAATTGATATCGTGGCTGAGTGGAAACTAATTTAAAAGTTGGCTAACAAAAAAACAAATCTTCATATTTCAATTGCTAGAAAACGTGGTAAATTTTTCATAAGAATATTGGAAATAGTAATTATTACATTTGATGATAATAGTTAATTAAATGTTTGTTATAGTATAAAAGTTTGGAGAAAGTCATAAGAATGTCTTTAAAGAACAAAAAAACAACTTACTTCAGCAGTTAAACGGCAGCATGGCGGTGGAATAGTCAAAATGTCGGGTTGAAGTCATCCATTGGAGTGTAGATCAGCTGAAATTTATTGATGGCATTAATAATCTGTTTAAGTATGTCATCATTTTAAACAAAAATTCAAATTCCTTAGCTGAAATCTTCTACAAAATGACTTAATATTCTATTAGGATACTCAACAAATACTCAAGTCACCATTATATTTGTTTATTATAATTTTTGTCATATTTTGTACTTAACTTTATAGTACATTCAGGTTTTAATTAGCAAAAGTAATAATTAGGCAATTAAGTAACTAATTATTAATAAAGTAATAATAAAGTAGTAATACACACACATAATAAATTATATATATATATATATATATAACTCCCCAGCACTGTAGTCCATGTTGGATCATGGCCTCTATCTAAATTACTTGCTGAATTTACAGTTTCTGTAGATTCAAAATCAATTGTAAATTTATTTTTTTAAATTGATTCATTTATCGAATTGCTTTTTTTAATTAAAATATTAAAAAATGAATTGAATCATGTTTGAATAGGTTTTTCTTCGCAATATAAAATAAAATACAAATATACAATTCAAACATTAATTGATGTTTTTATCAAAACTCTGTTCTTTTGATATTGATTTATGACAACTAACATAAATACCTCAATAAGGAAAACTGAGTCTAATAAAGTCTAAAAGTCTGAGTCTAAAATTTAAAAAACAATATACAAGTATTACAATTTAAATATGTTAATGGGATGAATGAAATTAAGATTTCATTTTTAATAGTTAATTATATTGAGGTTCGAAGTGAGATGTACTGATGAGGAACGAGTCTAAATGTTCATCTGTCAGTCTACTTCTGAAATAATTCTTTCTAAGGTTCATAGTTGAAAACACTTGTTCACATATATAAGATGGAGCAAACATAGCACTGATTTTTGGTCGTGAGATATTAAATTTGGGAAACTTACTTTCGATAATGATTTGTAAAACTCTAACTTTGCCATATTTGGAAACAACTGCTTGAGATGATTGTTAGATTGCAACTCAATTAATTTAACCTGCAAATCTGACCTCGCTGCTTCACAATTTACGTTGAAAGGCATGGTAAAAATATCCAATTCTGTTTAAATGGCACTCAAATTCATCATTAAAATCACGGCACTCTAAATCAACTTTAAGTTTTTTTTAGTAGCCATTTTGGGGTTAAAATATTTTTACGAATAACCCAAACAAGCACTAGCTACGCTACACTTTTAATAATTTCACCACTCATTCACAATGATGCTATATGTCCGCAATCTTTCCATGTGCAATCAATAATATTAGAACTCGCGCCAAAAGAAAAACAACGCCCAAACAGATTTGGGCTTAAAATGCTCAGTCTGCCACATATCAGATCTAATTCCTCTATATTGAATTCCCATATGCCTGCTCCCCGAGAAAGAAATAACGCTTTTTTAGCCCCAATCTACAGCTATAACTAAGAAAGAACTTCCGCTTTTAATACTTTACCGATTGAAAGCCGTATGTGCTTGCTATTTCCGTCGATTTATGTTTTGTAGGACAAAAATAGAGAAAGTAAAAAGATCATCAGTCTTTTGAAAAAAAAGGAAGGAAAAAAAATATTTAATCAAAGTAGAAAAGGAGATGGATATATAATATATAAAAATGTATATTTCTTTTAATTTCCGGCGGGCCGGATTTGGCCCGCGGAAAAGTTAGTTGCCCATCCCTGAACTAAACCAAAACTGCACTCTATCCACAATTAAGGCCACACACACCCATAGAGATGACATGGAATTATTATCCCATCCACCACCTCAAACCTAACGGAAAAGCTTTGCGGTTTGAGGATTTATCATAGTTTACCCAGTATAGATAAGCTTTTTGGATTGAGCTTCGCTTCTGTCTGACTTAAAACCGTGTATCTTCAATTTGAAATATGCTATCCACCGAACTTCTCCTATCTTATCATATGAATAAATTCTTAATAAAAGGTAATAAAAAACAAATATTCTGGAATATGTACGGTAAAAGTGAATATCATTCAAAAGAAAGTCTATAAAAATTAATTGCTGCATTAATTATCATTCGTGTTTTTATTAACCAACTTATTACAGTAACAATAAGCTATTCGCTGTCGCGGGCCGGATGGATGACACGGGCGGGCCAGATTTGGCCCGCGGGCAGTAGTTTGGAGACCGCTGCTCTTAGTCATGGACGTCCTTTGGACCTGTGTGGGCTTTTTGCATCAGGAGGATTAGTAACAACAATAAAATTCAATCGAATCTTTTCTCACACACAAGTATTTGTGACATTCTAATGGTGGTGATTTACTGGTTTACATATGATTATTATTTGTATAGACAACAATATAACCTTTTTTTCAAATGCCTCAGTCACAAAATCCACTCAATCACAAAAATCAAATACATAGTTAATGATGCTACTGTTTACTAACTACTATATACATACTAAGCAGTAATTTACTAAGCCCTTCTGAATATCAATGAAATTTTGATATTAATTTAACCATGTTGACCTCTTTGCAGTTTACGCAATAATTACGCCAATAATCACAATCTATTTAAAAAAAAAAAAAAACCAGAGGAATTTTTTTCATGAGTTCAGATTAGTTGCATTTTATCTGTAATCAGAAAAAGTTTGAAGTTAATCAGACATTGTGCAGTATTTAATTAATGATTACAATTACACATTTACACAGACATTTCGGTAATAAAACTATGGGAAAAAATTCGAATTATTTTCCCTTTGAGAGACCAACAATGCTATATTGACTGAAGAATTTGTATTTTAAAATTTAACCCATGTTTTGAATCAATGTTTTGTACATGTTGGGATGTACATATGGGGATGTTTCGAGAGACGAGGTCGGTCCCCAAGCTCCAATTCTGCCGCCAAATTCCCATCGTCAAGAGGGCGATAAATGAACCTCATGGTACATAATAACCCTACAGAATTCTATTCACTGCCATCTCGGTTTGAGCGGGAAATTCGGGGAAATGTAAGGAATACTGTTCGGGGAAATATCTAATATCCAAGTGGTTTTGCGTTCTGCTGAAAACTGGTAATGTCTCATTTATCAA
This sequence comes from Caerostris extrusa, assembly GCA_021605095.1. Classification (NCBI taxonomy): domain Eukaryota; kingdom Metazoa; phylum Arthropoda; class Arachnida; order Araneae; family Araneidae; genus Caerostris; species Caerostris extrusa. The sequence continues at coordinate 2,214 of BPLR01012904.1, read as the reverse complement.
AATAAGTGTTCATTGTGACACTGGATCCTATTTGTATTTCCATGCTCACTCTGTACTCTTTTTTTTGAATAAAAAAAGTAAATATAAAAAAAATTCATCATTATTCAATTAAAGTAATTCCTGGCTACTTTACAAATTAGTTTGATATGAATATGAAGTATATATATATATATATATATATATATATATATTTTTAATTTTTCAATTAAAAAGTAAAATATTTACACTTGCATAATTTGCAGCATTATATGATATGAAGATGCTTTTTTTTCTTTGTTATTTGTTCTTTTTTTTTTATCTTAAAATTATCTTTCAGTAGATTAAATTCTAAAGCAATTGTTACAAATATGCTTATTAAGAAAGCTTTTGAATAAATTGAAAAATCTAGATTCATCTAAAAAAAAAATGTTCTTTTTAATTCAAATTGATGTTTAAAATAAAAATGACTATAAGAATGAATTTCTTTCAATTCGTAACTAAATGATAGTTAAAAGTTAAAGGAAACAATAGTAAAAAAAGCAATTCAATAGTAAAAAGAAATTCATCTTGTTTCAGTTCAATTTTGTTGCGCGAAAAACTTATATTTTAGAATCAAAATAAACAATATGGAAATGTTAATTATAAAAGTTTCATTTCGCAATTATGAAAAAGAAATGTGTATATAAATGTAAACCATGATAAATATGTAAATTTTTTTAATGTGAGTCTTTGTAATTCTGAAGGAATTTGAAATTTAATCAATAAGGGACTGTGCATCAGAATCATATGCATCCATATATATAACAACGAAAATTAATTAAATTAAATAATTAATTTAAATTTCTTTATATGATTATGAAGCCTGAATGACCGAGTGGCTGGCGCTCGGTAACACAGGTTTTGGGTTCGAATCCCGGCGGTGCCATGGTTGTTTGTAGTGGTCCGAAATCCACTTTAATTATAGAATTGCTTTCTATTCTTTTCTATAATTATATATTTTTCATTTTCTTTTTACCCATGAAATATACGGGTATTGTTTTGTGGAGAGGGGTTCAGCGATGTCCTGAACGTTACAATTTCAGTTTATTTTTAAATTTTTTTTTCACGGACTACTAATTAAATAATGTAAAAATTTTTCACATTTTTTTATTTTCTTTCCTGAGTAGTTATTAAATAATCATATGGGTAACCTGTATATCGGCTCAGTGGATATTTTTATTTTATTTTATTGATTTTACCTCAATTACAATCTGCAATGATTAGCACAGGAAATTTGAAGCAGAAAAGCAGGTTTTACTTTTTTTGTCACAAACCGCAGCATAATTGTCACAGGTGTTGATGTGCAAAAGTCAGTTTTAAATAGAACGTAATGGAAATTCCTTCACGCTTTCCTTGGTAGATACAGAAAGACGGATATTTAAAATTTCTGTCAACATACGCAAAATATTGTAAAAGAGAATGGACAAGGAACTTTTTGGAGAATCAATCTGTCTTGTAAGTGATTTTGCAAAACGTCCTTATGCAATAACTGCTTTTATGAACGGGCAATTTCGACGATGATTGCGCCAACGTGCATATGCATCTCACATCGGTAATCATGCTATATGTGGGCTTAGGTTTGGTTTGTCGCTGTACGTTCATTTTGTGTACACTTTAGGCTAATTACAACGGGACCTGCAGCATAGCGTGGATTCATCCACATAAGTCATTCATACAAACACATATCTATGCCACCGCCAGGATTCGAACCTGAAGCACCAATGCCATAGCTCTAGCCAATTGGCCGTCAAGCCGCGGTTACGTGTGGGAGTTTTTATAAGTTTTATTTCATAAGATATACAAATGAATATCAGTTTGTATATCAGTCAATATGAGGCAAATTAAAAGAAATATATATTTATATATTATGTATCCATCTCCTTTTCTACTTTGATTAAATATTTTTATTTCTTCCTTTTTTTTAAATGACTGATGATCTTTTACTTTCTCTATTTTTGTTATACAAGCAACACATGCAAAGTTACATTGTAGTCTGCAATATTGCTAAAAATAATAAAAGTTATCAGAGAATAAAGTGGACAAGACCAATTTGTGTGTCTTTTTCTATTGATAGAAAACACAGGGTACATTTAATTTAAATACCAAGATCAACGATTATCCCATTAAGAAGATTGATTTGACATTCATCCCCACCTATCTAGGCATTACCATGGATCCTGAATTTCGCTTCACAAG
>BPLR01012903.1:0-36288 GCA_021605095.1 Caerostris extrusa | reverse complement strand
GAAGCATAGAGCGTGTGGGGGATAGTGTTACTTGCGTCCGTAGTATATCTTCGAGGCTACACGTGCCGCCTGATTAGTGCTAAATGAGTAACTGCTGCGCAGCCCTTGTGTTTATGTGCATAAAGACAGCTGTCTTTGTATTGACCACAGCTGCATTACAGAAAAAAACCGTTCTAACATTTATTAAAAATGGTCAGATATTCGACTAATTGACGCTCTGGTCTTTTGGTACCACAGGCTTCGGGTCCGAATCTGGCAGTGGCATGGATGTCTGTTAGTAGTACGGGATCCACTTTTAAACTGTAGGTCCCGTTCTAATTATCCTAAAATGTGCAAAAAATGACCTTAGACGGCGACAAACTGAACCAAACCTTCTTCCCCATTAAAATTAACATGAAAAAGCAGTAGCCAAATAAACTACATTTCTTCAGATGCGAGAAATTTTATAGTTTCTACAAAAAGTTGTTTTCATGTAATGATTGCACTGATAAGTGAAATCTGTGAAAAAGATTCAGTGTTGCCAGCGTACATTGATGTGGGAGGCTTTACTCTGCATTCACAAGAGATAGACAAATCAATGCTTGGAATGGCAATTGATCAAATTTCTTTATATTGCAAATGCGGAAAACCAGGAAAACATGCTCGCAATGTCCAATGACAGTGAAGCCTATTACCATAGTCTACATAGGACAGTTTAAAATGGCGTATTACGCTGCAAATTCTGTGTTCTATAGGATTTAATTTGCCTGGTGCCAGAGTGACTAGCTTGCTTTGGCCCCCTCGATGCCACAGGGTTAGAGTCCCGGCGCCATGGATGCTTGCAGTGCTTCGAAATCCGCTTTAAACCGTAGGTCTCGGCTCAATATGATTAAAGTTGCCATGTAGGGCGGACAACCCTACCCCGTAAAAAGCATTAAACAATCTCATCTCATCTTTCAGAATCTGCCAGAAGGCCTGGGCCCACCATAGGGGCTGTTACGCCACGAAGACATTTAGTTTGGTTTGTCACCTAATACGGTCATTTTGGGCACAGTTTAGGATATTTAAACTGGGACTTACAGTTTAACGTGTGTATTCCGAACCACCAACAAACATCCATTCTTTTTACGAGGTAGGGTTATCAACCATATGCCCAACGATCTACCTAGGGGGCATGATGGCCGTGTGACTAGCGCTCTGGTTCTTGGTACCACAGATTCTTTCGGGTTTGAATCCCTGCAGAGTCATGGATGACCTGTGTAGGTTCGAATCCACTTTAAAACCGTAGGTCCCATTATCATAGACAATAGAGCGTAACAGAGCCCATTCAGACATCTTCTCCCCCACATCGTTCCCAAACTGTAAAGGGGCAACTCAGTTCTGAGACATAGTGATGTGGTGTAGTAATAGTAGTAGTAATAGTAGTAGTAGTCATATTAGGCCGGGACATGGTTTAAAGTGGATTCCGAACCACTACAAACATCCATGGCACCATCGGAACACAAATCCGAACCTCTGGCACCGAGCGCTAAAAGTGGTTACTACAGATAGAAATAAGAGTCTGTACTCGAATATAATAATAATAAAAATAAAAAAATAAAAAAAACTGAAGCAGAGTCGACCCACACGGTTCAGGTTATGTTAAGGATGGATTCACTGGAAAATGTTGGAGTACAACATTGTCAATTCTAGCGAGTGGCAGACGCACATGCACGACTAGAAACAACAAATGTCATGTTTATTCATGACAACGCCCAACAACCAGTTGCCATCCTCTTTGCTGCATTGTTTAACATTGTTAACTGAGTCAGCAATGCTAATAAAAGTTGTGTGAGAATTTTGTTTCTCGTCTGTTAGTAACCAAACATGATTTATTTTTTTAAAAAATCTCGACGTTTCTATATTCTAAATCAGGGCCTGAATGGCCATGGCTAGCGCTCTGGCGCTCGGTATCACAGGTATCGGGTTCAATCCCGGCGGTGCCATGGATGTTTGTAGTGTCTGGAATCCACTTTTAACCGTAGGTCCCAATCCTAATAGGGTCGTAGAGCGTTGTGGGGGACATTGTTACACCGAGTCTGGCGACTTACCAGCAAGTTACACGCGCCTCCTGGGTAATGCAAAGTGAGTACGTCTGTGCAACGCTTGCCTTAAGGCATCCAAGACCAAGCTTGTCTATGTTTGCCAGCTGCATTGGAAAAAATATATATATTCCAAATAATATCTGAACAATTCCTCAATATTTCATTACTTTCTTCTTCAGTGGCGCGGATGTTTGTTAGTGGTTCCGAATCCACTCTAAACTTTAGGGTCGCGGTCTAATTAGCCTAAAGTGTGCAAAAAGTGACCGTAGAGCGACAAACCAAATCTTCAGTGGCGCAACAGCCCCATGATGGGCCAAAGCCGTTTGTCTACTGGCAGATTTCGAGACAGGAGATGTTTCCTCTACGGGGTAGGGTTGTCAGCTCTGCGCCCATACTCGTCCTATTGACTAGGATCTACGGTTTAAAGGGGATTCCAAACGACTACAATCGTCCATGGCACCACCGGGACTCGAACCCAGACACCTCCATCCTGTGGCATCGACAACCACTTGGCCACCAGGCCCCAATATCTTTTACACCTACTTTTATTATCTGGCCATGCAATTCCCAAGTTAAAAATACAGCAACAGCAAAAATATAATATAAAATAGAATTATATTACGCATTTCAAAATATAGAATTTCATGAATACAATTATGTATATAGTCTTATACAGCATGATTTGATATCACATAATTAATAAAGGCATAAATAAAAACAACAGGCAGACAACACACAAAAAAATTGAACATTGCTTATAAACACTGCAGGAAATAGCACCGCATTAAGTTAACTTTATGAAGAAAACAGCCAAGAAATTAAGTTAAAAGTATTAAACGGTTTTATTTAAAGTAAAAGAATTTGCGCACAGGATTCAGTTAATAGAGAGTTTTTGCATAACGTTTTATAATCGTCCGACATTTTTTTCTTCCTAGCACGCATTCTGATAGGAATAGAGAGTTTTTTGCACACCGTACTTTAAAAATACGGGATTTTTCTCCCTAGCATGCATGCACATAAAAAACATTATTACAGAAAAGCATGCGCAATTTTCTATGAGCATGCGCGCTTAGGGAGAAAAAATACCGTATTTTTACATAAATACCGTTTTTATACATAATGCAATATAACGTTTTAAAAACAAAAACAAATTTATTATTTAACTAAAATTTTAATTTTACATTTTATTAAAAAAATGCATATTTCAAAATTTTCAAAAATTTAGAAATTCATAAAAATTTCAAGGTAGTAAAAGTCATAAAATTTCAATTTTATGTAGTCATAGTTAAAATAATTGTAAAAATAGTTAAAAATATAATGAAAATTTTATTAAATGCAGAATGCTTATACAAAATCAATTGTTCTATTTAAATAATCTTGAAAATTTTTGTAATTTTTTGAGGTTAAATTTATTAAGCAATAAATCGTATTTTTACATAAACTATTAAATTATTATAGTTTATGTAAAAATACGATTAATTATTAAAATATTAAATAACCTGGGCCTGAATGGCCGAGTGCACACAGGTTTCGGGTTCAAGTCCCGGCGGGGATATGGATGTTCGTAGTGGTTCGAATCCACTTTAAACCGTAGGTCGCGGTCTTATATGACTGCTGGGCGTAGAGCTGACAGCCCTACCCCGTAAAAGTAAAAGCGACCTGATGGCCAACTGGTAGCGCTCTGGCCGTTGGTACCGAAGGCTTCAGGTTCGAAAATGGCGGTCGCATGTTTTGTTGGTGGTTCGAAATACACGTTAAACTGTAGGTCCCTGCCTGTTTAGCCTAAAAGAGTGCATAAGATGACCGTAGAGGGACAAACCAAACTAAACCGTAAAAAAGAGAACCATCTCGCCTCGAAATCTACCAGTAGGAAGACGGCCTTGACCCACACAGGGTTGTTGCGCCAATGATGATAATTAAATAGTCTGTAGTATGCAAAATTGAGCAACCAGATTGTAAGTGGGTGTAGTTGGGTTGAGATGCTTGAGGCACAGTGTGGACAGGCGTCATTGAAAAAACTAAAGCTCATTGTTCGCGGTCAGTACTTGGTGGGTGACCACCGCGTGCCGTTTTACCGCCGGGATTCGAATCGAAACCTGTGGCACCGAGCGATAGACACTTTGCCATTCAGGTCCCAAATTTGTGAATTGAAACGGCACGCGGTGTTCTCAGGTGGTCACCCACCCAAGTACTGACTGCGCACAATGATGATGCCGGTGATATAACGAGAACTGGTATATTCAGCATGGTATGGCCGTTGGTAATTGTACGTGTGTGGTGTTTGCAGGCGTGTATGAATAAAGCCGGGAGTTCTCCAACCTGTGCCTCAAGTATCTCAACCAAGACACCCACTTACAATCTGGTTTAGCTCAACTTGCATACTACAGACTATTTAATTATCATCATTGGCGCAACAACCCTGTGTGGGTCAAGGCCGTCTTCCTACTGGTAGATTTCGAGGCGAGAGATGGTTCTCTTTTTACGGCTTAGTTTGGTGTGTCGCTCTACGGTCATCTTATGCACTCTTTTAGGTTAAACAGGCAGGGACCTACAGTTTAACGTATTTCGAACCACCAACAAACATCCATGCGACCGCCAGGATTCGAACCTGAAGCCTTCGGTACCAACGACCAGAGGGCTAGCCAGTTGGCCATCAGGTCGCTTTTCTTTTTACGGGGTAGGGCTGTCAGCTCTACTCCCAGCAGTCATATGAGACCGCGACCTACGGTTTAAAGTGGATTCCGAACCACTACGAACATCCATATCCCCGCCGGGACTTGAACCCGAAACCTGTGTGCACTCGGCCATTCAGGCCCAGGTTATTTAATATTTTAATAATTAATCGTATTTTTACATAAACTATAATAATTTAAGAGTTTATGTAAAAATACGATTTATTAAGCTTAATAAATTTAACCTTAAAAAAATTACAAAAATTTTCAAGATTATTTAAATAGAACAATTGATTATGTATAAGCATTCTACATTTAATAAAATTTTCATTATATTTTTAACTATTTTTACAATTATTTTAACTATGACTACATAAAATTGAACTTTTATGACTTTTACTACTTTGAAATTTTATGAATTTCTAAATTTTTGAACATTTTGAAATATGCATTTTTTTTTAATAAAATGTAAAATTAAAATTTTAGTTAAATAATAAATTTGTTTTTGTTTTTAAAATGTTATATTGCATTATGTATAAAAACAGGCAACGGGCGTACCGCTTACGGTGTTCCAAGGTGGTTTTAAAAACCACAATACCTCCTCCATATTTTAAAATAGTTAACATATTTGTATATATTGAATTTGCTTGAATTAATTAATAGTTATTAAATTAAAATCAAACAATTTAAAATTTAAGGAAAACATCTCTTACTTGAGTACAATTGAAGCAAGAGATCAAAAAAAAAAAAAACTAAAGCTATCGGTACAATTAGGGAGTCCGTTGTCGATGCCCACAAATAAAAGGTTAAAGTTAAAATTAAAAATTAAAAGTTAAAACTAAATAAAATAAAGGAATTAAAATTAAAATAAAAGTAACGAAAGTGCATTAAAAATTACAAAAATACAGTCAGCTGAACATGTAAACAACATACAAAAATATCATCAAATGGGGATTGACTGGCTCGCCGGTAGATGGCGCCATCAGACAATATGATCGACATTGGAAAAAACCTGACCAAAGTCAGGAAAAAAAACCATTTTTTATTCAAACAATTATTTTTAAATGTCCAGGTAGTACTCTTATGAGTACTTGATTTACATGATTTGACCAGAGCAGTATTAATTTTCTATTGAATTAAGAATTTAATAAGTTAATGACAGAAAAACTTAAAATTTAAAGTTATTAAAATAAATCAAACAAACTAATATATCAAAAGTTAAGAATTAAATGACAAAAACATGCAAAAAGCTAATATCTTGCTCTCTTATATAGTTGTATTAACTACACATATAACAACATTTTGTTTAAAGTAAAATAATTTGCGCAGGAAATTCAGTAATATTTCAAGGTTAATAGTTTCATGCGATGAATTTTTTATTAATTTTATTCTATAAATTTATTATGTTGATTATTTTCCATCTTGCCCATGAGTTTTATTTCTCTATTGCACTGCAGTTGTCTACAGAAGATTTTAAGGTAACACTTTTATCAAATATTTCGCCAAGAGCATTATATTTTCTCCAAATTATTGATATGATATGTTCAATGCAACTTATCTATAGTTGAGACTTTTCTAAAGATTCTTTTTCCCAAATAAATCAAATCTTATTTATAATTTCAGTTATAAACAAAACAAAATTACTTAATAGTTAAAATCAAACAATTTTTAATACGCTTTTATTAGTTTCACCTGTATGTGACTGACTTTTGGGCTCGATTTTGCCCTACTTTAAGCGATCAGATTTCAATTAAACGTTGTAGACTTATCAAGGACCGACGACACTAAAATATTTTGATAAGTTTATTATCTCATCATGATTAGGAAAGCCAGGATGAGTGATTTTATTTTAACTTATGAAGAGCAATTTAACCCATGTAGAATGAAAGTACCTGAGACATTCGAGCCTACGTGGGCACAACGGATAACGCGCCTGACTATAGATCAGGAGATTCCCTGTTCGATTCCTGGCTGGCTCGACTTATTCGCATTTAGCATTTGTTTTACTCATAATTAAATTATTGTAAGAACTATAGTTCCAGTCCTCCGTATCGGGACCTCATTTAAATATTATAGTTTAAAAAAGCTCTTTTAGAGTTAATCAAACTAAAAAGTAAAAAATAATTGTTAACATAAGAATAAAATGGCTGACAAGAAAATAAATTTCACTGTTCTAAAAGCGTGGGGTGCTTTGTATGACATTTTTAATGTTAACAATTATTTTTTACTTTTTAGTTTGATTAACTCAAAAAGCGCGTTTTTTAGTGTTTTTAAACTATAATTTATTTATATCACAAATCTATTTAATAGAGTAATTTCAAGTCAAATTAGCAAGATTTGTTTAGAAATTTAATCTGACTATCTTTTATCAAATTTGGCACTTTAATAGCCTCAGTTGAGATAAAAGAAAACTACAAAATTTCATTGAAGCATCTGCAGCTGTTTTAAAAATATGAATATTGTTTTATTTTTAAAACAGCTACAGATGTTTCAATAAAGTTTTGTAGTTTTCTTTAAGCCAGAGCAGACAACATTGCAACTTCTTTATACTTAATAAAATGTGGATTTTGAAATAAAAAATTGTATCAATTAGCGAAAATTCTAATTATACAGTTTAATAGGGGGGGGACCTGGCGGCCGAATGGCTAGCGCTCTGGCGTTCGGTACCACAAGTATCGGGTTCAAGTATCCCGGCTTTTCCATGTATGTGTGTAGTGGTTCGAATCCACTCTAAACCGTAGGTCCCGGTCCTAATAGGAGCCTGCGGGGGCATTGTTAATCGTCATGGGCCACATTTTGAGGGGTGGTACAGCTTACTAAAGAATATATTTTTTTGTATAGGAATGTACTGTCGGATGTGAAGCGTAGAGGAACGAACCCAAATGAATTGTTAACGAATATCCAGGCACAATGACCCAAACGATACCCATCACGTGACGAGCTTCAAGTCCTCTGTCCAAAAAGTTAGTAGGCTGAAACATAGATGGCGCTACTAGCATTAAATCCATATGATTTTTAGTTAGCCCTAACCTTCAAAAGACACGTGTATAAATTTGACAGCTGTCGCACTATTAGTATGTGAGTTATAGTATTTTTATTGAAGTTATAGCATTTTTAGTGTTCATCACGAGCAGTCCACTCTGCTGACTGTCGATTGGACTCCGGTGTGAAATGATGGAGTCATGATTCATCCATTGTCACATATCGACGCAAAAATTCGGGTTTACTAAGATTGAACAGCTCCAAACACTGCTTAGAATCATCAATTCGTTGTTGTTTTGGGTCGATTGTGAGCTCTGCGCGGCACCCACTTTGAACAGAGCTTTCGCATATCCAAATATTCATTCACGATATGTCCAACACGTTCCTTTGATATCTTTAGGGTCTCAGCTATCTTAATCAACTTCACTTTACGGTTATCAGAAATTATTTTGTGGAGTTTTTTGATGTTTTCGTCGGTAACAGCCTCTTTGGGGCGTCCACTGCGTACATCATCCTCGGTGCTCATTTCGCCTCGTTTAAATTTAGCAAACCACTTCTCTACGGTTGATTTTCCTGGTGCAAAGTCCGAATAATGTTTATCAAGCCAAGACTTGGCTTCAATAGTATTTTTTTCGCCAAAAAAGCAATGCTTTATTAACACACGGAATTCCTTTTTATCCCTTTTTCAAACTAACAAAAGTTGCTTCACTAAAAATGCTAAAACTCGCATACTAATAGTGCAACAGCTGTCAAATTTATAAACGTGTCTTTTTTAAAGGTTAGGGCTAAATAAAATTATATGGCTTTAATACTAGTAGCGCCATCTATGCGTAGCCTACGAAACTGTTCAGCCCAAAAGTTAGGCCTGTGCATTCCCTTACGAGACAGAAATTTGAATGGTGGTAAATCGGTGGGTCGTATGCATTCTACACCTCCCACACTTAGGGTTATGTAACCATTTACTAGTGAGAAAAGTGAAGGTGGAGCAGTTTTAGTTGTGAAATATTTCATATTTGACACTGTACCTATGGCTATTCAATGCCCTACCAGTTCAAATAAGGGTGGAGAATCGATTTGTCCAATATATTCCACGCCTCACCACGTGCCTACTATTACGCAGCTCCCTAACAATTAGAAAGGGGAACATCGATGGGTCTCATGTATTCCACTTCTCTTATTATTCTAGCTCTATGCAGTCCCTTACTGGACAGAAAGTTGAATGGTGGTAAATCGGTGTGTCTCCTGTATTCTATACTTCACACTCGTTCTTAGGACTTACTTACGGCTATGTAGCTAATTACAAATTAAAAAGGTGAAGGTGGAACATTGGGAAGTATTTCATATTTCACCCCTTACTTATGGCTATTCAGTGCCCCTCAATTACAAAAGGGAGAGTGGATTTGAAAATTGAGGGTAATAGAAATAATAATAATAAGAGGTAATAGAACAAATAATAGAATAATAACGATATTAAACGCATATTGTAAAGAAATATATAACAAATTTGTATTTAACGAAGCTCCTTGGTTACAAGATAGCCGCAAGCCGCTATCAGGGGAAACATCAGATGAGGAGATATATACAGTGCATGAGAAAGCAGCAAAGTAGAAAAAAAGAAAATTGTTCTTTGTGGTGGTGATTTCTTTCTTGAGCAGTGGTGATGCTGATGATATAGCAAGGTGACAGCCGCAGGCTTCTATCCTGAGGAGAAATATACAGGGCATGAAACAGCAAAGTAAAAAAGGAAACTGTTCTTTATGTTGGCGAGATCTTTCTTGTGCTTTGATGATGATGATGGTTTGGCATGATGGCAGCCGAGAGCTTCTAACTTGGGGAAAATTTTAGAAGAGGAGCAAATACAATGCATGAACAGCAGCAAGGTAGACAAAAGGAAACTTGCCCAAAAGTACATGGAACACATAAGCAAAAGATTATGTATATATTAATATACACTCATGTCCATAAATTAAGGATAATGAAGTTCAGGCAAAGAAAGAGACAGAAGCAAAACAAATTTGACTTATTTGTAAAGTCTATTTATTAAACAAAAGGTAAAGAGCAAAAAAGATATACTATATGTTTGACATAATTAATAAAAATTGCGATTTTTACTCCCTGGAGCAAATTTCAAAAAAGAACCTATTTACAAAAAACAGTATAACATGGTTAGTATGATGGTTAATATGGAGTATGTCTATAACATGGTTACGATGCAATATGGAGTCAGGCCTTACAACGCCTAGGCATGCTGGTATCAAATTATCAATCTGATCTTGGGGAATATTACACCACTCATCAAGCAATGCCCTCCGAATTTCCGGTTGACAGGTGGGAGGGGGTTGACGGGCTGCAATTCGTCGGCCAAGCATATCCCACACATGCTCTATTGTATTCAAGTCCGGTGAGTATGCTATGCTGGCCAATCCATACGGGTGATATCCTCCAATTGAAGGCATTCGTCTACAATGTTTGCACGGTGAGGACGGGCGTTGTCATCCATAAACAGAAATTCATCACCCATGGCGCCCCGAAACAAACGTACATGTTGTTCCAGAATGACATCCCGACACCTGTCATCGTTACCCTCTGAACAGAGGTCAGTTCTGGAACCAAGAATAATTTCTCCCCAAACGAGCCATCCTGCACCACCGTAACGGTGTCGTTCAATGGTGTTCTCTTGGTGTTAACGGGTACCTGGTGCTCTCCATATGAAAGTCCGGCGAGAATCAGACTGCAAACTAAACCTGGACTCGTCGGAAAACATCACACCAGACCACTGTTGCACCACAATGCATGCTCTCTACTCCAGGTTAATCGCAGGCGACAGTGAGTTGCGGTAAGTGGAACACATCTGACAGGCCTACGAGCATATAGACTAATGTGCCCTAATCGTCTGTACACGGTCTGTCTTGAAACTGTCGTACCGGTAGCTGAAGAGAGCTGACGAGACAGGTCTGATGCTGTGCTCCGTCTGTTTCTTTTGGCAGTAACTGCTAAATACCGGTCCTCATTCAGCGTTGTAACTCGGGGGCGACCTGTGCTGTAACATCTACTCACATTACCATCATCTTGGAATCGTTGCCAAAGCCTGGAGATGACACTCTGGGCGATTCCAAGTTCCTCGGATACTTCCAGCTGGGTACGTCCACATTCCAGTCGCTCGATAATTCTACCACGTAAAAAATCATCAAATGCTTCCTTTGTGCCATAACTATGCGGTTATTGCACTGAAAGGCTTTTAAAGCGCTTGTGAACAATTTTACTTCTTTGCCACCATTCCTTATATACCCCTCTCTTACACTCTCGTCATTGTGACGTACTATCCGCGCCATCTGGTGGTTTCCTGTAATTTGCATATTCTTCTTCAAGATGTGTGTGATAATTCTACAGGTGAAATTTTTTATTTTAGAGTTCAATTTCTGTGGGATTCTGAATTATCCTTAATTTATGGACATGAGTGTATATATATATATATATAAGTAATTAAAAAAAATCAATCAACTAACATTAAAATCGTCATCGAGGTAATGATTGCAGAGTACAAGAGGTCGAAGCGCAGAAACCGGGGGAAGGCCAGCGCCTTTATGGAAAAATAAAACATGTCATGTGATAGAGTTAGCAGCAATTAATAAAGAAGTGCGGGGAGGGGGGGGTGATGATACTAAACGCACATTGTAAAGAAATATATAACACTAAAAATGAAATATAAATTAAATAAAAAAAGTGGAATCATTAAAAAAATATATTTTACTACTGCGATATTTAATCTATATGTTTGAGCGTGTTTTTATATTTGGTCAATTTTCATTTAAAAAAATGATTCACATCTGTAAGTTGAACCAAAAGCGCTAACAACTTTTGGTGCCAGATTTGTCAAATTGGAAAATTTCTCTTTTGTGACGTAAGTAGTATAAAATCTATTTCTGATTCTGATGATTTAAACACGTGTTTTAATTCAATATTGTATTGTAAGCCGACCAATTCCATTTGGAAATATTCTGAGGTCGATTCGATTTTAACATGAAAGGGAGAGGAATATAATTCAAAAATTGTTTGTATTTGTCTAACTCTAAATTAGGCAACTAATTTCGAAAATACTTATGTACACATAATGTATTTTTAATACATTGGTTTTCACTACTTTGGGCATTATAAGATAAATAAATATATTTTGTAAAAGTGTGATAAATCTCACGGGCCGCAAAAAAAAATGTTCAAGGCGGCCGCGGGTGGCCTTCCCTGAGTTAGACAGTTAAATTTAAGTGCTGCATATATACCACTGATGGGTGTTGAGAGGGGCCAGTGACTTCCAGGAAGACTTTTAGGGGTTACCGCCCTCATTTGCTTAAATTCTGAGAGAAAACTCGGAAGCTCCTATCAGGCAGCCCTGTCTATCGTTGTGAGATGCTTTAAACATATTGTCTTATTCGCCCTCGTGTCTCCTTGTTTCTGAAATATTGTATATCAACTAATGTTCATAATGTTCAGCAGCCAAATATGCGCAGTACTGGCATGCGACCAAGTCGCACGGATTCAAATAGAGCGATGTAATAGGAGGAAACTTTAATTTCGGATGGGTTTTAATTGTAACAAACAAGCAATATAAAAAAAAAAAAATTTTTAAGTCAATTCCTACTTTTTTTCACTCTATTGTAGAAAAGTCCTTTATGAATAATTTTCATTCATTTTTTTAAGTTTATCTGGCGCCCTCTATTGGTAGATATATGCAACTTAAATCTGAAAAAAAAAAAACTAAAATTAATGAATTAAATTTAATTACTGAATTAATATTTGAAAAAAAGTGTATTAACATCCAGTGTCATCCACTGCAAGTTAAAAAAATGTATTTGAACGTGAGTGGATGAATAAAAAGTATTTTATGAACGATTGAAAATTTGAACAAGATATATATAGGGAGAGTGTGAGCTAATAGAAGGAATTGAAAAATGTCTTTAATTTTTTAATTAAAATTTTGAGTAACATAGTATCACAAGAGGGGCATGAATGACCGAGTGGCTAGCGCTCTGGCCACTCGGGTTCGAGTCCCGGCAGTGCCATGGATGTTTGTAGTGGTTTGGAATCCACTTTAAACTGTAGGTCCCGGTCTAATAGGATCGTAGAGCGTTGCGGGGGCATTGTTACTCCGCGTCCGCGGCTTATCTTCAAGTTACACGCGCCGTGAGTACGTCTGTGCAGCGCTTGTCTTAAGGCTTCCAAGACCAAGCTGTCTAAGTGTTTGCCAGCTGCATTAGAAAGAAAAAAAAAAGTATCACAAGATAACTTAGAAGAGATAAATTTCACAATAATTGTTACATTGTTTTTCAATATAGCTTTCTACCATGAATGTCTGACTAGCCATCCACCCCATCCCATGCATAGTCTTTAAACTGGATATTTATCTTTGCACACAATCGATAGTCAATTGTCACAATCGATAGTTTCTTTAAAATCTGTTGTATAGTTCTGAGAATTATAAACCAATACCGAAAATTGCTCTAATTTTGAAAATCGATGTATTTTTTCATTCAGTAACGATCGTGAAAACCAGTCATATGTGTAATAGAACATTAATATTATATAACACAAATTAATATTATTGTTCGTTGCTTTATAATCCACATTAAGGAACCACTAATCCAAGATTTCAGTACAGTAGAACTTCGTTTTATCGTACATGACAAAAGAAAAAAAGCAGTTTTCGCCTTGCTTTAGCTTTGCATCGCTAAATCTTCAATTTTCTTCAAATAAACTCTTTGAACTTTAATCTCCAAGAGCTCTTTCAACCTATCATTATTATTATTGCTTCTCTATTATTAGATTTTATTTCTATCTATTTTTCTTCAAAATTTCTTATTTTCCTGCCTTCAATAACTTCTCTATATCAATATTTTTTATTACCTTTTTTATTCGCTATTATTATTTTCATTTTATATTTTAATTACTTGGTTTAATTTTTCATTCTTCGAATGCCTTTTTTTTTTTAATTACTTGAAAAACTTTCTTCTTAAATTTTTAATTACCTTATCTTACTTTCTTTAATTTTTGCTTTTACTTACTTTTTAAACTACTCAATCATTAGAAATTAAATTTTTTTCTTAATTCCTTAATTAGTTAAATTCTACTAGATAAATCCTATTTTGACCACACTCCGCGTCCGTGGCTTATCTTCAAGTGACACGCGCCCCCTGGGTAATGCAAAGTGAGTAACGTCTGTGCAGCACTTGCCTTAAGGCATCAAGACGTCCATGTCTGTTTGCCAGCTGCATTGAAAAAAAAAATTCTGAAAAAACATGAAAATAATACTTGGTACGCTTTGAACTTGTATGTTACTCACAGGGCTTCCGAAATGAGATACTTGGCCCCAGACCTTGAAAATAAGAAAAACAAAAAATCATGCATGTACCGGAAATCGGCGCCACAAACTTGTAGAAGAGAATGTCAGAACAAATTCGAATGATATATATATAAAGTTTATCCACAGCATGTTAAGGGTACACGAGGATTCGTTTTAGTATTGTGTTCTAAAATAAATTCTCTTGTACCCTTTATAATAGCCTTAAATTTTTAATTCGATAGTTTTATCCTTTAATAGCCCTGGTCCTAACTTTAAATACTTATACATCTTTTTAATTATTATTATTGTAAAGACAACGAAATAAAAAGAAAACAAGTAATATAAAAAAAAATTTTAAAATCAATTCCTACTTTTTTTTTCACTCTATAGCAGAAAGTCCTTTATAAATAATTTTCATTCATTTTTTTTTTTTTTTTAAGTTTATCTGGCCCCATCTATTGGTAGATATATGCAACTTGAATAAAAAAAAACTAAAATTATTTAATGAATGAATTAATATTTGAAAAAAAAACTGTATTAACAAGTTAAAAAAAATGTATTTCAAAAACCTTGAAAATTTGAACAAGTATATTTTTTCATTTTTCCCAACAAAACAACTGTTGTTTTTTTTTTGCCAAACGTATGGCGCCATCTATTAGTACTACTACTTATTATTATTTACTTTGAGCTGATGTGTTGGATGCAATCTTTGTAACCTGGACTTGCTTTTCACTGAAGTAACCTGTTTTTGTCATTTTATTTCATTTTCAGTTTATTTAATTTAATTTATTTTTTGGGGGAGGCATCTTTTTTTTTTTTTTTTTTTTTTTTCGATTTTCTGCATTAATAGTTCCCAAGCAGGAGATGCTTTTTTTAAATTCTTTTATTTTTCTTTAATATTTTTACTCTTTAATTTAAGCAACTACAATAGCGCAGATATTTTAACTAAATTTAAGATGTGGAGGTTTTGGGGTCATCCTTCATAATTTAATGGGAATTTTGGGACATCCTTTATAATTTGTGAATAGCGAATATCGGTAATGGCTGTTGTGCAAAAAGGGCGTATTTCTGATTCATCCTTTGTCAGTTCAGTTTTGATTTTTGTGTTGTATATATATGCGCATGTTTATTACTAGACAACAAAATATAAATAATAATTATTTCTCAGTAGTAATAAATGCTTACTAATAGAGAGAAATATTGATTCGATATTGATGATTTTTGCAAAAAAAAGAGAACAAAATGAAAAGAGAAAAATAAATAAATTCCACAGCTTTTATAAAGTGTGTTTGTTCATAAAATAATGCACATAGTTACGGAAACGGAAGTACCGGTTTCGGAGTACCTATGGGATAAATATACCCCGAAAAGCTCCACATAATCATTAATATAGTTAAATTTACATTATTGAAATTACATCGTGAATTTAGATAGTTGTCTGGCAGTCTTTAGTGGGGTGAGCATCTCCGCATTTTAAGCAGCGTGGGGTTAATTTAATTTAATTTTTTAATGCGTGGGGGCGCATTTTAAGCAGTCTGAAACAGTTCACAGAGTTGTGGTGGAATCGATTACATGAATAGCATTGTGTAGCTCCTGGGCGGTGGTTGAATTTTTTAATTTTTACGCTGAGATAGAGTAGTTTATTTAGCTAGAATATTTTTTCATTTTCCTTTGTTTTTGGAAGAACAATTTGCCAGACAACAATTGGGGTTTTGGGTTTGTTATTAGTGAGTTGGGTTACTTTAGGGTTAGTAAATTTAAGGGCGGAAAGTTCTTGTTCGATTTCAGTGGAGAGGGTGTTGCAGGGAAGTCCTTTAACAACGGCTTTAGGGGGTCTTTCATTGCGGGGGGTAATGAGGAAGAAGTCCATTTTAGAATT
Organism: Caerostris extrusa; assembly: GCA_021605095.1. NCBI lineage: Eukaryota > Metazoa > Arthropoda > Arachnida > Araneae > Araneidae > Caerostris > Caerostris extrusa. Next base: position 20,358 of record BPLR01012903.1, on the reverse strand, counting down.
TTTAAGAAATTGTGTTATTTTTTCGGTGTTCGTCGGAGTCTTTAGAGTAGATTTTAAGGAGTTCTCCAGAGAGAGTGATTTTGATTTCAGGAAAAGATTCATTAATAGTTTTAAGTTGGTTTCTGATATTATCAGATTGTCAGACCATTATGGGGGGGTATTCTGGGAGCCTGTGGTGTGGGCGGATCAGGAATAGGAAGAGATGCAAGGTGGCCGAATTTATTGGGGGGGGGATAGAATTTGGAAAAGTAAACATCGGAGGTTTGCCTGTGTTTCGCTTGAGGGGTAATTGAAACCCATCGTTATAGCGGTCAGGCGAGCGCTTTTGATTATCAGAGGTAGATTGGGAAGTGACAGATGGGTTGCCAAGATTTTCGGTAGATAAAGAGTACATATTGCAACTAAACTTTGGGCAAGAACCAATTAGTCTTACCTTTTGTAGGTGTGTTGAGATCTTCCGTTCCACGAGCTCCATGGCCCTTTGAAACGAGTGGGGTTTGCTGCGGGAATTTGAGTCTTGCACAAATCTGATAGTTAGCAAGCTCCTCTTTATAATTCGAGATTTCCGATTCAATGGATTGCACAGTGCTGCAAATAGCGTCGGGAGATTGAGGTTGTTGATGTTGTTCAGGAGCGGCTGGCGATATTCCGCCCTGAAAAGAACCCTGGCTATCGTCCGGAGAAACTTCCATTTCCATCATACTAGAAACGCCTGCGTGGATACTCATCCCATCACACACGACAGACTCAACAGTCTTCGCAAATTAATCAGAAACTACTGTCACTTCGCACCAGTCAACAGTATTCGCAAACTTATCAGAAACAAAGCTAATATATAGAAGAAAAGCTACGCTTGAGGTCAATAGAATATCAATCTCACATAAACAAAAAAAAAAAAAAAAAAAAAACTGACTGTTAAGATGCAACATGAAAACACCAGTCAGAAGTCTATAAAAAGGGAAATTAAATCCTTCACTTCTTATCTTATCCTCAACATAAATACTAATTTTTAACAATAAAAAGCGATCTTCGGTTGAACATGCCATTTTGAAGAAATTTTCAAAATGTCTTTGAAGTGACACGAAACAAATTCCTTTTACGCCCTCCCTCACTCTCTCGCAGCGCCATCTTGTGAGACTCTGAGAAGTTATTTCAAGTGAAAGTTATAGGTTAATTCAAAGGCACCCTGCAAATAAAAATCATTTATAAATTTCGGTGCCAAACTCTTCCAGAATTTAAAAATAATTTTATCATTAATTTAATATTGTTTTCTGAACGATATTATATCTTCATTTAAATAAATTACATACAAACTAATTGATTTAAGAATAAAAATTAGCCTCACAGGATATTGTACATACAATGCTTCTAAATTTTAGATTTAAGTATGAGTTTCTATAAATATTTACAATAAAACTAGCTACTCCAATTAAAACGACTTGGCTGCTACAATTAATGTTAAATAAAATTAAAATCTTGGTAAGTTTATAAACCTCATGTTAATCATATGCAGAAGCTCTCAATTATTTATAACACATTGGATAACAAAAACGTGTAATGAATTTCACCTAACAATTTCCAGTAAAGCGCATTCATTCAAAGTTTTACAAACTGACAGATACTGTAAACTAAAATTCCAAAGTTACGTAACGGATGGCTCCGACAAAAGGGTCTACATTTTGTATTGTGACCAAAAACACTAGTTTAGAAGGATAATATTTAACAAAATTGCTTGAAAATAAAGGAAAACAAAAAGATTCAACTTCAATCGGCGTCATCCCGGCCGATGATTTTTAGCATGCATTGAGGAGTGGATAAAAAGTTGGCTTAAGTGCATTGTGTCCGGAGGGGATTACTTTGAAGGCGATGAAATAAATTTGGAAGAATAAATAAACAGTTTTGAAAAAAAATAATAATTGGTCTTACTTTTTGGGGACTGTAGTACACTTGGACAAAAGACCCAACAGTCTATTTCTTATCAAGAACTTTTGTCTCTATAATGGAGATGAATACAATAAATCTTTTGAAATGAACGTTACGACGGTGATTTGTAGGTTGACGGAGCTCCTTGGTTGCTAGGTAACCGTTAGCTCTTTCTTGCGGATGAAAGGGAAGTTATTTTAACTTTAAGCCCATTGCATTAAATGTTTTTCTAATGCAGCTGGCAAATAGACCGTGATCTTTTTATGCCATAAGGGCTGCACAGACGTTACTCACTTTGCATTTCCCAGGGGGCGCGTGTAACTTGAAGATAAGCCGCAGACGCGGAGTAACATTACTCCCCGCAACGCTCTACGATCCTTTTAGGACCGGGACCTACGGTTCAAAGTAGATTCCGAACCACTACAAGCACCCATGGCAAAGCCGGGATTTAAACTCGATACCTGTGGTACCGAGCGCCAGCCACATTAAATACTTAATATAGAGATAATATATGGAGAAGAGAAGTTTTTTTCTCAATAAAGCATTTAATAATTATTAATTATAATTTAGAAATTAAAATAATAAAATAAAAAGAGGATTTTGTAGAATTACAAAATGAACGTAGTTTGAAAGAGAACTTTAAAATAAAAAGACTTTCAGCTGAAGTTTACCACATTGGTTTCAATGTATATAGCCCACTTGAGGACGGATAGTACTCGCCTTATTTACGTATCATAAATAATAGTGGTATAATCCCCTATATACCATACGTGACATACAGTTTCCAAAAACTTTGTTGTCGCTTCTTGCAATACAGATGGGTGATGTACCAATATAGAATCTAACTGATCAATTGAAAGATGAAAGAAGCTCTTGGCGACGAAGCAGCCCCAGGCTTGATGTCCTTGATTACTGAAAGCATTCCCTTTGATCTACGCCCGTTGAATCGTTATGCCCTTTTTATTATTATTATTTATTTTTTTTTCTTCTTTACTAATATTATTATAAAAAATTTAAAAAAAAAAACGAAAAAGGATAGGAACATATAAGAATTTATTCAAATGGGAAAGTCGTAAATTATAATTAAAACACTGAAAAGTATGACTGAGCTGCCAACAAGCAGAGCTTGCTCTATGGTACGTCAGAAAGAGAAGATTAGGGTTTGGTTTGGTTTGTCGCTCTACGGTCATCTTGTGCACACTTTAGGCTAAATAGACCGGGACCTACAGTTTAACGTGGATTCCGAACCGCTACAAACATCCATGGCGAGAAGATTAGGGAGAGAACACTCACTGTGGATATTGAGAACAGCTCTAGGACGCTTTCTGTTTTCAAATAGAATAATGTCATCAATTGGAAGAGATCTAAGAACAGAATTAGCAGCGAAATGGATAGAGTCACAGAACAAATCTAACTGAGCAGTGCTGAAATTGCTATATATCTGCCATTTATATTGGTTTGACTTTACCGTAGCAAGCACTAAATTGGTTACCTTAAAAACTAGTACATTCAGTGAACATTGAGTATCCAAACAATCTTAAGTATATTCACTTTAGTTCAGGTACTTTTAAATAAATATATAAATCTGTTAAAACAGGTTTGTTAGTTAAATGAATAAAAAAATAATAGCAAAATGAATTCATTTATATTCTTATACGACATTTTAATGTAAATATTTACTTATTAAAAATTTTAATGATAAATAAAGCATTTCGATTAAAAACAAATAAGATTAGTGATTTGATTTAATACCACTTCCATATGCAGTTATTTTTACATGATTTATTTTTGATTGCTATAATTCTTTTCAATGATTTATTTTATTAAATAGTATTTTGGTACACTCGCTATATTTGAATAGATTTTGAATAAAGTTTTATTAAATTAAAATGCTTGTAGACATTTGTTTAATGTTTGCCATTTTTATTGAGAGATATTACATGTTTCATTGAAATTTTCCCCTCGTTTATCACATTTTAATTTGAATTTATTGAATATAACTTTTAATTCTCACGTCGCGTTGTAATGGACAACACAAACACAATCTAAAGTTTGACGGTAAGTATAATTAATCAAGAAAAAGCCTGTTAACAAAAACCATTTAAGGTAAGCGTTTTTAGGAAGACAATCGACTTCGTGATTGGGGTGATTTAATGTACTACTGTGCCCCAAAAGTAAAACCAATTTTCAATAGAATGTTGCAGAAGGCATTCGGTGAACATTCCTATATCGGAAAAAAGGTTTAGAAGTGGTGTAAACAGTTCAAAGAAGGCAGAGAACGCATTGAAGACGAAGAGCCCTCTGGTCGACCCTCAACCTCGACCGACGAAGCCCACGTCTAAAAATTAAAGATTTATTGTTTGCAAACCATCGATTTACAATTAGAGACTTTTCTGATGACGTTGGAATTGCAAAAGGAGTGATAAATTCCATTTTGGGCCTCAAACGCGTTAAATCTCGATTGGTACCAAAAACACTGAATGCGCCTTCTCACACTGCATTGATTTTTTGTGATTTTTTCACCAAAAATGGTATGAAATGACTTCTGGCTATTCCCTAAACTCAAAGGACCACTCGGAGAGACCTTTTTGAGTCGAGTGAAGAGATTCAACGTGAATCGGCGCACGCTTTGAAGGCCATCCCTGCCACGCATGAAGGCCATGACTGTTTGGCATGCATTGAAGACTGAAAAAAAGTTGGCATAAGTACATTGTGTCCGGAGGGTATTACTTTGAAGGCGATGAAATAAATTTGAAATAATAAATAATGAGTTTTTGAAGAAAAAAAAATTGGTCTTATTTTTTTGGGTACAGTAGTATAGCGCAGAAGGATTCCGAGATAAAAGGCAGTACAAAATTCCTACGAGTGATGGGAAAAATCGCTCTTCCGTGTCTCTACTGAAAATGAGGCCGATAAATCTATAAAAAGGAAAATCATTACGTTGAACTCGAAAAATGATGTCAAATGATGTAGGGATACTTCCTTGTAAATTCCATTCAAATTTCGTTTGTAAAATGTGATTAGTAGTTAAACTTCCTTTAGTTCCCCTTAAATAAACATCATTCACCTCGAGTAAAATTGTATCTCCTACATATTTGAAACTATAGGGATATTCTATAAAGCTTTACCGACCTGCCCGAAGGCTTACGGAGAACTGCATGGCCAGAATCGCGACAGAACCTACTAGTACTAGCTGGATTCCGCCTTATTCGGCTCCACGGATAGGGTGATATATAATAAGTGGAACTCCCCACCGCCTTTGGCTGCCTCGACTAGGCTTGGTTTTACTCCAAGGCATCAACGTTCACGCCATAGAACGTGTTCGAAAACACCCGCGGAGATGTATGGATCTCTTTGCCGTCTTAAGTGACGTTACAAGGGCACCACGAGGAGATGGATCCAAATTCGCCAAGCGATCTCAGATCAAAATGCTCGACATTTGAAAACTATGAAAATTGAAAGTGATTTTTTAAAAATAAAGTCTGCTTTTTAACTACAGTCATAATCGCAAATCGATAATTATTCTAAATTAACTTAATATTTTGTTTCTATATTATCCACAAATATGAGAATATAGTATTTAAATTGTAAACCATTTTTCAAAAATGAATTCAAAGTCTGACATGCAAATGTGCTGCCGAGGTGCATGGAATAATAATAATGTTGCTCCTGCTGTCGTAGATAATTGTTCTCCAGACCATACCTGCTGGCGTAGGTCCAGTGTCTCTAAAACGCAAACAGATTGGCTTCAAATACTTACCTGTCCTCCTTTTAACTGCATGTAACCCCTCATTCGCCGAAAGCAAGAAAAAGGCTCTCATCTGACAGTCAATGCTATCTTGACCTAAAACCGGCAACCAGTATGCATACTTTATTTTATTATTATTCTATGGTCCTGACTTTCAATTCTTGAGCTGAGACTATAGTACAGAAGGTATTCCTTACAGTAACATAAAATTTGAATGTGGAGTTCAATTGACAATAAAATATACCACTGTGCCCAAAATGTAGCACCAATTATTTTTTTTTTTTTTTCAAAAACTCTTTATTTATTCTTCCAAATTTATTTCATCGCCTTAATCTTTTGTTTATTTGTTCCTTTTACTTTTTGGGCAAGTTTCCTTTTGTCTATTTTGGTACTGTTTCATGCATTGTATTTGTTCCTCTTCTAAATTTTTCCAAGATAGAAGCTCTCGGCTGCCATCATGCTAAATCATCATCATCACCACAGTTCCAGAAAGAAATCGCCACCACTAAGAACAATTTTCATTTTCTACTTTGCTGCTGTTTCATGCACTGCATTTATCTCCTCATCTGATGTTTTTCCCTGATAGAGGCTTGCGGCTACCTTGTAGCCAAGCGGCTTCGTTAATTCAAATTTGTTGTTTCATCGCCTTCAAAGTAATACTTGCCGGACACAATGTACTTATGCCAATTTTTTTCCAATCCTCAATGCATGCTAAAAATTCATTGACCTGGATGGACTTCAATGCGCTCGCTGATTCACGTTGAATCTCTTCAATCGACTCCAAATGGTGTCCCCGGAGTGGTCTTTGGAATTTAGGGAATAGACAGAAGTCGCACGATGTGAATATGGTGGTTTTGGAAAGATATGGGTTTCAATTTTGACGAAAAAGTCACGAAGGATCAATGCACTGTGAGCTGGCGCATTATCGTGATGCAAAAAACCAAGAGTTGTCTTTGCATAAATGTAGCCTTTGTTTGCGAACAACTTAACGTAAATGACGCATAACACTCAAATAATATTATTTGTTGTGAGTTTGGCCGGGCGGAAGGAATTCATAATGCACCAGACCACGGTAATCGACCAACATGACCTTGATGACCGTGCTCTTTTTAGTCTTGCTTCACCTTTGTCACGATATTCGCATGATTGATCGGTTGTTTCCGGGTCGCAAGCATAAATCCAAGTCTCATCTGCAGTTATGATGCATTTCTACTCGTCCTGATAGTCAGAAAACATTGTTTAACACACTTCAACGCGACGATGTCTTTCCAAAAAATTCAGTGTTTTCTTTACCAATCGAGATTTGACGCGTTTGAGGCTCAAAATATCTTTTAAAATGGAATTGACCGATCCTTTTGAAATCCCAATCTCATCAGCAAGGTCTCTAATTGTAAATCGACGGTTTGCAAGCATCAAATCGACATATGGACACATGGGACATATGGCATATGGAAATTGAGGATCGACTAGTGCGCTCTTCGTCTTCAATGCATTCTCTGCCTTCTTTAAACTGTTTATATCACTCGTAAAAATTTATTCCCGATATAGGAAGGCTCATCGAATGCCTTCTGCAACATACTATACGTTTCCGCACATGAATATTCATTCCGCAAACAAAATTTAATGCAAGTTCTTTGCTCAATGAATTCAAACATTTCAAAAATCGCCAGAATCAGTTTTAGCTTGTCACAAAACCAAGCGTAACTCAAGCACTAATGAATATTTTGACGTCAAATTTCACGCAGATGTCAAGGACGGTGGCAAAAACCAAAAAAAAAGAAAATTGAAATTCCATATGCCCGGGAAATTTAAATTGAAAATTGGTTTTACTTTTTAGGCACAGTATTATTATTGTTATTATTATTATTTTAAATTTTTCTTCCTCCTACCAATTTTTATTTGAGATTTTTTTGTACATAAATTTTATTTAATGATGACACAGGTGCAAACTTATTTTCGGCTGGGGTATTATAAAAAAAAGAAAGAGTGATTGTATACCCAAGCACTATAAAGGGAAGGTTAAAAAGCAATTTGGAGCAAAATAGTTGGTACTCTATAATATAGTAGATGCACCATAAGGCTTTCGAAGAAAGGTTTTTGAGCCGGAAGCCTATGGCTGGTTAAGAAGTAAAAGCTTCCGTCTTTAGCGAGGATCGTACAATAAACTTTCCCATGTACAACTTTATTGTACCATTCTCGCTACATACTACAGTCACTACAGTAGGGTCAAGGTGAAAGAGATCCCTTTCAATATGGCAGCTTGATGGCCAATTGACTAGAACTCTCGCCTTTGGTACCACAGGCTCCAGATTCAAATCCTGGCTGTGGTAAGGATGTCTGGGAGGGGCTCGGAATTCACTTTAAACTGTAGGTCCTGGTCTGTTTAGCCCTCGTGCGCACAAGATGACTGTAGAGTGGAAAACCAAATCAAAACCTTTCAATATGCCACAATCACTGAGGATTTTATATAAAATTGTGGAAAAATCTTTTCGAATGTCAAATCATGGGTATCCTCGGGTACAATTCGGAATTCAAGAAGTTGTATGTGTAAATAACCTGAGATTAAAATACGTGTCATTTTAAAAAACAACAATGTTTGAATCAGGACCATGTAGGTGAGCTGAAATCGGATTCTTCTGTACATGGGTTTGTCACTGAACTCCCCCTAAACGGCTTAACAGATTTTGACGATTTTTTTATGTGTTTGTGTGACAAAAGATGGAAAATTGTTTTTATGATGTCCTCTTTGTTGTAAGTCGCCACCATAGGGTGCTGCAGTCTATCAACATCTATACCGTTCAACCAATTGTTATGAAATTTGTAATAATATGTATTCGAGTATGGAAAATAGGTTAGCGCTATCCTTTTTATTTGTACTTGCCACCAGATGGTGTTACAACATTTTTGTAATTTTCTACAATGCATTTTTTTTTTTGGCAGGACAATGTATTCCGAGTTCTGCAAGTTTTGTATAAGTATTTGCGTTCTTTTTTAACCATCCAAGCAATTCTAGCCATGCAGTTTTCGATATTTGTGTTTGTCTAATAATTTTCTGTTGCGTTGCAGCAGTTTATTCCATCTTTCTATTCTATTCTATTCTATCTTAAAATTCAATTTTTCTATGAAATATTCTTATTATAATTCTTATTCTTATAATTCTTATTATTGCTATTGATTTCATTTGAACTCTAGCGAAGCAAATCTTTTGTTGTCGATTTCAAAAATATCAGAAGTAGTTTGGTTTTACTGCAGTACACATCTATTTTAACTACAATATACGAATAATATTGTTAAAAAATGAGTGCTGTGAAACGTAGACTGAAAACTTTGACTCTCGTTGAAAAGTTTAAAGAGCTTGAAGCTGTGAAGAGTTGTCAAAAGAAGAAAGTCGTTGCTGAATAATTTGGTCTACCAATGAGTACTTTGTCAACAATAATAAAAAGCGAATCGGACATCATGAAAAAAATTGAAAACGGTCAAAATTTGTCCTGCAAAAGACAACGAATTGCAGAATTTCTCGGCTTAGAGGAATGCTTACTTAAATGGTTTAAGCATTGTCGGAACCAAAACATCAGTGTCAGTGGACAACTGTGACAAGAAAAAGCCGAAACGCACTCTAGAAATGTTCAAAAGAATATACAAACTTGTTTTCAAGAAAGTTTGTGGAGAAAGTGCAAGTGTCAACATTGAAACCTGTGACAAATGGAAAAGCAAATTGTAAGGCTTGTTACTATCTTCAATGCTAACTCAAAATAAGTTAGAAAGAATCTAAACCTCTACAAGTCGAATATTTAGTTACAAAATCCGCGTAAGTCGAAAACTCTATAACTCGAATTATTTGGCGTATCCCTTGAAGTTCGACTTACAGAGGTTCTACTGTATATATATATATATATGTGTGTGTGTGTATGTAGATATGCATTAAACTACGTATGAAAGAGAAACTTTTGTCAAATATTACTTATTATTTACTGAGTAATCGAAAACTTTGTGTCTAAATAGAATAACTTTCGTATTTACTATAGAAAGCCACCATTAATATGTTAACTACTTGTAACTTTTATTATAAATTGTCATTTTAAGTATTAAAAACGAACAAAATAAAAGTATATTTCCAAGCGTTCGAATCGGTTGGAATATAATTTTAAAACTCCATTTGTTGAAATATAGCCTGTTATTTAATGAATAATGAAAATTTGTATTGAAATAGAATAACTTTCGTATTTTTCTATGGAAAGCAACCATTAATAAGTTAATTACTTGCGACCTTTAGGATAATCATTCTAAATATTGAAAAACGATGAAAGTAAAAATGTGTTTCCAAGCGTTCGAATCGTTTGGTATATAATTTAAAAATCCACATTGTGGAAAAATAACCATCTTATTGTAATTCAAATTTAAATTTAATTCAAAAACGGACTAAACTACATGAAAAATTAATACCCTTTTACTTTCACTTAAATTTGTAAACGTGAAATCGGGCGAAAAATTTAAAAGGAATTTTTTTGTTTTGTTCGGTTTATCATTTTCAAAAGTTCTCGTGGAAACGGAGATCAATTGTTGTTGTTGTTATTATCCATGGATTTAAAAATATAATTATCAATTATAGATCAAGTCAAAAGTCTTCTCGATAGCGGCCGCAAGCAATGGCGGTGCTTCACTATACAGGACTTCACTTTAGTTGGCCTCGATTGGCACCCTACCCAATTGCAAAACATGGGGAGTAAGTGCTGGGCATTCAAGAATGTGCTTAGGTGTTGGGGCAATTTCTGCAGGGGATGTATTCCCTGGTCTTGTCTGGGAGAATCTTCATCCCTCTGTAACGATTAGTTCTGAGTCTGCTAATAGCTGATGTCAACTTCCTAGGGAGTTGAAGTCCGTGATGATTGGCTTCTTAAAGTTATGAGGAATGAGTCGGCTTCTGGCAACTGCGTTAGCATCTGCAAGTGTGATGGTAGTCCTATGTTGATCATTGTCCCTGGCTTCTTTGGCTAAAGTGTCAGCGCATTCGTTGCCCTCAATGTTGACATGTGCGAGAATCCATTGAAGATGACACGATTTGCCTCTACAGTGTAGAGTCTCTAGCAGAACATTTATCGCATAAGTGATGTTAGTATCTCCATTTTTAATTGCTTCCAGAACCGACTTGCAGTCAGAAGAAATCAACGGAGATCAATTCTTTGCCTCTTTTGAAGCATGTCAGCTCTGAAAAGTGGCTTGATGTCTTTGATCGATATAATAGTCACTCCACTTTGAGAAAGCACATCAGCATGGTTGGTTAGTCATTTTGATTGCGACAATGCACATTTGGGACAGAATTAGCATATTCTACTTAATGATGTGGACTTATTTCGTTTTAGCTCCACTTCTATATTGCCAGTAAGTGTTTTTTTTTTTTATTTATTCTTCAATTATTTTATTTTAAGAAAATAGTTAATTAAAAATAATTCCACCGAAATAATAAAGTACCCTACTCGACAATTTATAATATTTTTCCAGCTTCGAAAGTGATTACGTTTCAATGACAGGTGAAATTCATCAGGGATTTGAGCTACAAAAGTAATACTATAGTACAGAAACAAATCGCGGTATTTTTTTTTTCATAAATTTTAAGTTAAAGTACTATCTCTTAGAAAATTTACATACCATTACAATTAAGCTGTTATCTCATATTAAAACTACTAGTTAGAGGCGATTTGTTAAATAACGTACGTATAGGGATAATAATGTTGCAGTGTCTGTTGACACTGAAATTGTCTGTAAGGATAAAAATAACGTGCAATAAATATACGTACGTTAATAACGTAGAATATCGTAGACGTAATAACGTTATTCTTATCCCTATACATAACATTATTTAACAAATCACATCAAACTAGTAGTTTTAGTATAAAAAAAACAGCTTAATTGTAATGGTAAAGACATTCCTAGGAAATGAATAAACTCGTACATTAATTTAAAGTTTACGAGACTTAGAGCAGTAGATATGACATGACATGACTATGCTATGATATGACATGACATGACATGACATGACATGACTATGATATATGATATGATATGATGACATGATGTGGCATGACATGACATGACATGACTATGATATGATATGATATGATATGACATGACATGACATGACATGACATGACATGACTATGATATGATATGATATGATATGATATGACATGACATGACATGACTATGATATGATATGATTAACATTTAGCATATCAATATACTATGGCACATCTTTTCCGTTCGTTGGCTCATAGTTCACTGCACCCTTTACAGTCAACTGTCTTTGGTACCGAAGTAGTGGCACTCTCTAGGAAATAGCTGCCTCATGGAAAAGTGGTTGGCTCTCTGGCCTTTAGTGACCCAGGCAGTGTCACGAATGTTTGTGAGTGGTTAGGAATCCACTTTACTCTGTAGGTCGCGGTCTAATAAGCCCTCGTGTGCACAAGAGGACCGTAGCGCGACAAACCAAACCAAATCTCTAGAAAATGAAGCGTCATCTGATTGTCATGACATGAAGTCGCCAACTGGATGTTGATGCCATCTAGTTGGAAAGAATGTAGCATACGTGGCGTCTCTGTCGCCTTCACACACACACGCAAATATATATATATATATATCCCCTTCTATACCGTTCAACTATAGCTATGAAAATGGGTCGTAATATGCATTCGAGTATGCAAAATAGGTTAGCGCACTCAAGTGAATAGAGCGAATGTGACTTGCCACCAGAGGGTGCTGCATTTTGTCTCATAGATATCCATGAAAATGAGTATGCACATATATTGGAACATGGACAATATAGTCGCGATACGTCATTTTCCACAATGCATTTTTTTTTCTTTTTGGCAGTACAACGTAAATCAGGTTCTGCTGGTATATATATAGATTCATCCCAGCCGAGCCGACAATTTTTGTAGACTTCTCTACCAGTCTAACAATGGCTGTACTTTTGCAGTAGGTGTCTAAGGGATTTGTTACAGACACAATGAAGTAATGCGATGTTTCTTTGAATAAAGCCATTTAATTACACGATATTTTACAATGATATTTACATTAGTTATTAATTAAATGGTAAACATATTCTCTCGCTGCTTGACGCAGCCTGCCCCAATCTCGCTCCTCTCGTTGTCCGCCAGCGTTTTTCTCTTCTTTCTTCATTTACGGGGGTCTAATCCCTTCTCGTGGGTCAGAGTTCAAAGTTGAATACTCTCCCACATTGTAAACATGCTCTGTCAAAGACGAGCAACCGTGATGTGTCGCCGTCTGCTGATTACCATACAAACAAACCCTACATATATATATATATATATAATATAATATAATGTGTGTGTGTGTGTTTGAAATATATGTGAATCAATGTGAGTTGAAAAGAAAATGTCATGTCTATTTGAATTAAAGCACATTTATCTCTTAAAAAATTTTGCATTTCATAGTAAGTAAATAATTGGTTAAAAATATAAACGATTCGTAAAACTTTTCTTTCGGTTTGTGTCTAGTATTCTTCAAAACGTTATTAACACTTATATGTTAAATCTTTCAATACAATTAATAGAAATTAATCTAGGGTAGAAAATTTTAAACTATTTTCGTTTCTAAAAAGAAAAGTGGGATGTTTAAAAAAATCTCAATACAGAGTTTTGGTATAATAAAATTTTTAATGAATTAATAATAAAAAGTTTTAACATATTGGTAAAAAATTATAAATTGATTTAGACGAAATGAAATTAAAAAATTGATTTAACAAATCACATTAAAAATAAAGTGCATAAGAATCCTAGGATAAAGTATTGGGTCGCCGTGTTTTTTTTTTTTTCTTTAAATTATTTGTTATAAAAATTAACAAATAAAAATGTTTCCCTTTTACATTTGATTCATGAAACACTTTTAAGAAAATCAAGTATTAACCAAAGATAGAAATATCAATATTTTAGAAATTTGTTATTTATATTGAGAATATGAATAATAAATTTCTAAATGAAACCACATCTACTTCTTGGAAATTCATATCATTAAAATATTTTCATGAAATGTTTGAAAGAAATTTTTTATCTCTTTAAATGTTTTTATTTAAAAATATGTAAAGAAGAACTAGCTTTTAGGATTTAATACCATTTTAGTAATTAATTATTAGCTTATAATTTATTGGTAAGTATAAATTATTTATGTAATAAATTTAATTTTTAATTATTATGTGTAAATATTAAAAATGCATCCATTTTTAATTAAAAGAGAATGATAAATAATTTATTATCATTAATAATTAAGTAATAATTTTTAAGTATGTCTATTTTATTATTTAATTTATTAAAGTATATTTTCATATTGTATTCTTAAACATTACACATAATAAAAATTTTTAAATTTTATATTTTTAAGGAAATAAAAAAATTATTCTAACCTCATTTTATGTATTTTTTTATTTCTATTAAAAACTCAAAGAAATTGATTTAAGGAAAAAAAGTGAACGTTTAACGAAATCTTCCATTTTTTTTTTGTTAAGATTTAGCAAAATATTTTATTTGGAATAAAAAAAACATATAGTTCAATCACATGTTAGAAATAGTAACTACAGTTTCGTATTTGTTCCATTTCATACGTTACTTATCAAAAATAATTTTAATATTGGAATTGGTGTCTTCCATAAGCGCTTTGAAATAACTTGAATCCTATGAAAAACTAAATGGAAAGAATACTGCTGCACCATATACAAAAATTGTACTTCGAAATCTACACAGCATCATAAATTTTGAAAAGATCAAATATAGTAAGTAATTATAAAATTCGTGTTCTTTTGTAGATCAAAATAAGTTCTGGCATAATGTAAGCATATTTTTGTATAAATGAAGTAAATGGCAGCACATTATGATGTTGACATAAATGCGCTCTATTTACACGACCAGCGAACATATGTGCATGTGCGATTACAATGAAAATAACTTATTCGCTTTAAAGGAACCGACATAATGCAGCAAAGATAAAATGTTCAACTGTAAAATGTTTTTCACACTCATAAAGCTATTGCAACATCATTTTCTTAATTCATCAACTGTTTGAACTCACAAAGAAGTTTAAAAGCATGTGCATGTGACTATAAATTTTCAGTGAAGTTTCTGGTGTGTCATAAAATACGCCATTTTTTTCACCAGCAATGAAAATAAAAATTCATAAAAAATTTTTTAGTGTGTAATATGTTTAAAGCAATCTGAATTATTGTACAATGTTTGCTACCTGCCCGCAATTTATGTTACAAATTTTTCAACATGGTGCCATTCATCTGGACATTTCTGAATTAGAATTTGTTATAAATGTGTGTTTTATTTTGACAAAACACAGCTTCAAAAAGGTTTATTGCATTTAAGAAAATCTGTCTTGACATAATGGCAGAGTAAACAATACATGACATGAAAATGCGGAGAGAAGTTTGTTTAACCGCTGACGAGAAGAATCATCGGATGCAAAAATCTGGAGATAAATTTTTGGTCCATTGGTGAGAAAATGTAGATATGCATATATGAGAAGATAATATTCTGGTATTAGAAAATAATAAACATAAGGTATTATTTTTACAGTCTATCTAGGAAGTTTTCCCCTATCTAACAAAAGTTTTTAAAAAATGTGTAAATCGTCAGGAGCTCAAAAGCATGAGAGGAAAAAAATGTCTTTCCTTCAATGAGGAACATGAGAATAAACACATTCGTAGGTATAGAAAAAGACTTTCAAATTGAGGTGCTTGCCATGGGGATGGGAAGTCTGGCATCGTATCGGGATTTGGGTTTCAGGACAGACTGCGACCTCGGGAGTATGTAGAGCAAATTGTTCCAGAAGTACTTCTCGCCCCAAGTAGGTAGGTGGTGCTGTTCAGATAGAGCTGGATCTCCTCTGGTAGCTCATCTTCCTCGGTCAGGTCTGGAAGTTTGATGATGATAATGCGGGGCACATGATCTTTCAGGGCCTGGACGTGGGCCACGTTGAACTCCAGAAGGCACCACTCGCTTTCCAGAAAATTCCTGGGAAAAAAAGGAATATCCTTTATGAGCATCGGTGGTCTAATATGCTATATAAAATCTACCTTTGAATCTCAAAGGCGGTGTTCATAGCAATAATTGTCTTGCAATGAGAATAGATTGAGATATGAAAGGCTATTTTACATCCATTTGGATTATCTGTAAAGACTTTTCTGTATATTTTTCGTACGATACAGAAACACAGTAGATTCATATGATACTAAATACAATATATATATTGTTCCTAGCAGCAAAACAGATACAATGAATCTATAAATCAAACTACTTTGACAATTGGGGCTTCCCGCTGTAAGATGAGGGCTTTGACAATTGGGGCACGAGGACTGTTCTCTTGGAGCGCTGCACAGCTTTCTCGATGTTCTCTTGTATGAATTCACCCGGGAGGAAGTGCTTGTAGTGAAGGCACAACCTGATATCCGGGTCCTTCTCTTCGATCACTGCAAAAGAAGAAAAAAGCTCTTAGATCAGGAAATTCGTTGAAGATTTTCACTGCATGGAAATTTTTCAAACTAAATGTAATTTATCAATAAAAAAATATCAGTGTTTTCTTTCAACTCCTAACACAGCATTTGCGAGACAGTCTACTCCCCAGGACAGAATAGGAATCCCAGATATGGAGGAAGCAAGTGCAGCGCACCGGCAGATCCACGACTAAAATGTTTAAAGTAACTTTCATTGCTATTCCGACGGAATTACGTCATCAGCACACTTCCTACAAAGAAATTTCTTCATACTAGTTCCGGATCAAACAACACAAAAGTTACAGTATTCTAACAAAGACATCGGCAAAGTACGAAATTAAAAAAACAAAAACATTTAATATAATTAAACTGAATAAGATATGAATTCTATTCTATTTCATTGTTGTTCGAATATTTTTTTTAAAAAAGTGGACCTCGTGTTTCACTTACGTATGCGTCTACCAGTAAGTTGATGGTTGGAGGGGTTTTGACTAGATTAAGGACGCGGGTGGTGTAGCTTAAGGATCCTGCTGGCAGCTTGCATTCAGATTAGTACTTTCAATCTTTCAAATTAGTTCCATATTCAAATTAGTACTTTTTAAAAATCTTTCTTCTTTATAACACACAATTGTGACAAGGTGATCTTGAAAGTCTTTCCATAAATGTCACTTCCCATTATTCTCTCCCCATCTGAGTTGACGCACAGAAATGATAATGTCCACGGCATAATCGTATAAGCCAGAAGTAACTCGACCCGCCAACTGGGGGGGCATACGAAGATGCATAATCGTATAAAGACATCAACTAAACAGTGGCACCCAATTATGTTGTTCCTCCTTCATATTCAAGCAGCTTTTGTATGGAACTCAAGAGAGTTTTCTCAAATTTGTGAAACATATTCTAGACCAAATTACACAGGGATCATTTTCTATTCATTTACTTTGCTTCAGAAATATTTGCCCTCAAATCTGTCGTATTTCAGCTGGGAGGAGCGAGCGAAGAACTCACCTTCTATTAGTTCCGGAATGACGAAGTCCTGGTCTTTGTGGCTGAAGGAGATGAATGCGTCGAACTGCTTGTCCCTGTCGATGTCCTTCTCCTTGACCCAGGTCACCCCGTGGGAGTAGAGCCACACCTTCACACTCCTCTCGTACCGCGTCCAGGCGATTATTACCCGGCCACCGCCAAGAGAAAACCTGCGAAGAAAGGTGAATTTATGTTCATTTTCCTTTCCAATCCAAATCGATTTGTCCAATCAAAAATGCCCGAAGAAAGACGTGCTGTTAGAGCAGTTTCTCACAATTTCGAGAAAGAACGATAGTCAAATCTGATAATTAATTTTCAATTTTTGCAATCTTTGGAAAGTTGGGCTCTTTAGTTCTCTTCGATTTTCAATCAAAGCTATTTCCAAAACAATCGTATTAAAACTGTAACTCTAAAAAACTCTGCATGCAGGGCTAGTAAACAGGAAAAAAAAATGCAGAAATGTAAATGAACTATTGTTAATACAACGCAGAAATAAAACAGGTCACAATGAAAATGTGAAAGTAGAAATTCAACTGATTAAAAAAATTAAAAGCAAATAAAAAATGTAAATAAAAATAAACAGTTATTTACACCTTTGAAGGGGCCTGAATGGCCAAGTGTCTAACGCTCTGGCTCTCGGTTCCATGGATGTTTGTAGTAGTTCAGAATCCAATCACCTCCTAGTTATATTAACTTTTTTAAAGCTTTACACACTTTGCTCGTTTCAGCTCATTGGCACACACGGAGGAACCAGTTTCTCGGTTTCCGTGTCACATTTCATCGCACAAGTGCACTGACATTTCAAGGAACGAATTCATGGCTGACTTGCACATGCGCAGTACTTACTGAGAACCCCGAAAGCCACGGGGACGTAGAGGCCTGTATAGTCCGGGCAGAGTTCCTGGTCCGTGAGCAGCCAGATGGCGCGTTTAGCCATCCCTGGGCTATCGGGCATGTCAGGTCTGCAACGTGTCTCCCTCATGTCCAACACCTAGAACACGACATAAAAGAAACACTTTATTCGCAGTGAAGAAGCAATTTCATATCCACGTGGAAGACACGAGGCTTCATTGGAAGATGCATGTCTGTTTCTTAACGTTTTTCAATATTATAGTTTCTTAAATTTCTTAACGTTAATAACGTAGCTTAATTTTTCAAATTTTATATCCATATCTAACATTTATATTCCCCCATTTGCCGCATAACAAGTAACAAACAAATTCCCAGCACAATCCAAATTCTAAACAAATTCCCCAATGTGCCACATTTGTCCATTTTCAAAGTATTTTTAACACTCTAAAATAGAGTTATAAAGATCTGATGCATTATTTCCTTACTGGGGTGAGGGGAGGTAAGCGTTTCGTTCGAAACCTTACAATTTCAGCAAAACAGAAAATTTCTGTGTGAACTATAAATCTGCAAGCTCAGATTTCGCTTTCATGGGCCTTAAGAGAAAGTCACGAACAACCCTACATGCTGCAGTGTGACATTCCGAGTCGTGGGGCCACAATGCAGTATCAATATTTTTTGTTATCGTTGATTTCAGCAATTGTGAATTCATTATGGAATTTATAAAAAAAAAAGTTGTAGCAACACATTACCTCTGATTTTTTTAAATTTTACTTAAAAGTGAATTCATTTATTGGTGTTAAGTTTCGTTAACACAATTTATCCATCATTTAATATTGAATGTAATTTCAACCTAATAAACGATTTATTACTATTGTTTTCGAATGAAAGGTCGTTTAAGGAAAAAAACATGTACTATGCAAGATTTTATAATGATTCATACATATGTAACTCTTATAACATAATAACGATCGGTTAAATAAAGAACCATTAATAACTAATTCATACAGAATTCTTTTGTATAAAAAACATTCTGCTATGTAAAACAATACTTATAAGTTTTTAAAAAAAACTATTGTGGTTAAAAGTATCTAGCAATCTATTGGTTCAATCCAAGTAACAAGATATGGTAGACGTCGGGATCAAAGTGAGCAACTCAAGCATCTTAGATCAGTTAAATTTAAGCTTAGAATCGAGAATAAATATTAAAGCTTTGAATCGAAATGCACTTCGTATAGAAGCTTTGAGGACAAGGGATAGAGACAGTATAATGTCGGGGTCAGAAAGAGTACTAAGACGGTATTGTGCCTACAAGTATGCGTGAAATGCCCTAATGATTGCTTGAAATACAAGTAGAACATATTTCCCTGAATTTATGGGAAGTTGAAGAAGAAATTGAAATCGATATGTTAGCGTTAAAAGTAAAAAATAAGGCTCTTTATTTAAAAAGGAATGTAAGGAAAATAAGGAATGTTAGTACTCACCAAGTTCGATTTCAAGAAGAGCCGTTTCTTGAAGTCGAGGGCGGCACAGTCGCAGGTCCAGGGATTGTTTGACAGCGTAACCGTCGTCAGGAACTCCAGGGACTCGAGGAGGAAAACGGGAGGCTTCTGCATGAGGTTGTGGTCTGAAAAAGGAACCTCGTTCGACTGGGAGCCTTGCCTGTTCCAAAGATTGGATCTTGTTGTTGGACAAGTTCAGGCCCTCGATCTCGGCCTCGATGACGAAGGGCATTTCCTTATTGGTTCTCGGCAGGAAGATCTGGAAAGTTCTAGAACTCTGACGAAGAAGGGGTGGCATTTATAACATTAACCTGCTATTGTTATGTCAATGTGAGCAATATATTTTTTTGTAAATATTTTTTTTTATTAAGATAAAATTTTGTATATAATTAATGTATAATTCATATGCTATGTGCGTCCCTTGAAGGGGGGATGTTTGTTTGTCTCTGCACCTGACCGGATGGGAATCCAATATGTCAGCGAGATGACCCGTTTCCGGAGGGTGCAGGTCTCATGCTCTCTAGGGGATATCTCTGGAAAATATTTTAATTGGCAGGGGTCTTACGAAACTTCGTGCCAGATGGCCAAGAGCAATAATTTACTAAGACTTTTAAGACTCTTGTTGTCTACTAGTATGCTGGGATTTTTATGGACGGGAGTCTGCAGAACTGATATAAACTGTGATATGGTGTCGGCAACCGTCGCCCTCCCCCTCCAAGAAAATGAACTATAAAACGGAGGCGATAGACATCGTAGGGAGTAGAGAGATAAAAGAAAAGAGACGAGGTGAGAACTGTTCTCCGGAG
>BPLR01012902.1:0-64324 GCA_021605095.1 Caerostris extrusa | reverse complement strand
TGAACGTTGTGTTGAAAGAAAGAGTTGAGATAATACAATTTTGTAGGGAGAAGCTGAGATAATACAAATATAATACAATTTTGGCTTGGTAACTGTACATTCATGTTTAAGCTACACTGAAGCTTAACGAATTTTTGGTCATTGAACATGATTACTATAGGTTTTATAAAAGAGAATGTTCACACTCTATAACTGAAACAATAAGAATATTATAAAGAATAAAATAATAAATAGCTGGATGATTATTAACAAACACAAAAATGATTACAACAAAGTTATCATCCAAAAGAAAAACTCTTTCGTGAAATCATTCCGTTCAATTCAACTTGAAGAATATATTTATTTTTATTATTATTATTTTTTTTTAATTTTCCTTCCATTTCAAAAGTCAGAAATTAGTGTAAGTAAAGGTAAAATCATAAACTTAAAAACTCAGATTTGAAAATTTGTATTATAAAGAAGTCTAATATTTTATCAGAATTAATTAATAAGACATTTACTCTTTTGTTTCAAAGCCAGAGAATTGATATTATAATCCAAACAAATTCTACTGGTATTTAATCTAACTGTATTGCTTTTTAAAAATTAAACAAATCAATCTCTTCGCTTTTAAATGTAGTCTTGCTTCTTTGAAAGTTACTAATAACTCATCTCAACTTATTTTCTTATAAAATTATTATTAAATTTTGAAGAAAACTGGCAATTTTATTGTCAAAATGTTTTGCTCTTAAATCTAAAGGAAGTTTACAATCTGCACAAGTTTTGGTCCAGACTAATCAATTAATAAAAATGTAATAGGAAAATTAACTCATTGGGCCTCAGAAAAGCTAATCTCACAATTTAGTAATAGTTAAATAAAACAAACAAACATTAATTAATCCGACTAATTACGTATGAAATGATGGAAAAACAGTGCTTGAAACATTATTTGAACTCATATAATGCTAAAACTTTGTAAAAACATTTTAATTCTATACCTATATTAAATTTATACTCTTCGAATTTCAATTCTCGTACCTTGATAAAGAAATGTTTTCTTCTCACTTTTCTTAAAAATTACTATTTCAAAATTAAAAAATTATTTTAAAAACTTCCTTATAGCTAAGGAAGAAATAAGTTTTTACCAAACTTTATAGATTGAAATTTTTTAAAACGGAAAGTACAACTAAACTTCACAATTTCCGTATCATCCTCTTGGAAAGATATGTACAAGGAAAACAATATTAATCTACCATTTCTGTCAGCTTGAATCAGAGTAACAAGATTTTTTGAAACCTCTCTGAAATTTTTTCAAAACGATAAAAGTTTTGAGCTCTAGAGCGAGATTTGATATTTTGACATTGATTCTCCTAGAAAGCAAACGATTCCATCTTATTTTCCAGATTACCATCTTTTCTTTTTCAAGTTTTTCTCATTATCTTCGAAGGATTCCACCTTCATTGCATCGCAAGTGGAGCATGCGCCGGTTAAGGGAATGTTTTAGATGGGATTCACGAAAAACGTTCGGATGGCGTTTCGATAGCGGCTTGAGTTGAGATTTTTCATTTCAAACAAGAAGATTGCTTCACAAAGCAACGAATCCTCAAATAATAAATATGAATTTCATCTCAAAATCCGGCCTGTGTATACGTGCCTTTTTAGAAAACAAAAAAAAATACTTTTTAAAATTTACAAAAATGGTTTATTATTGTTTGTAAAAGGTGCCAATATAAATAAGAATTTCATTATATTTTTAAATTTATTTTTTAAGCTCTTGTAAAAAATATAATAATATATTTTTCTCCCCCGCCATTATATGTGAAATGATATTTGATGAACCAAATAAAATTTGTGTACCTTATAGCTTATTATTAAATGAATCCACTTGGTACTTATGGTGTTGCCGTCCTATGCATAGACCATGGCTTCAGCGCTCTGAACACGACACATTACGAAGAAGGTTTGTATGTTAATGCTTTTCCTGTAAAAGAATTTCATGGAGTGTTAGACTTTTTATTTGCGTGCATTTCATCTTCTAAAAAGCTAATTTTTATCAATGCAGGAAAGAATGTACAATAATATATGATTACAAAAACATAAAAATAATGCAAAGGCAGTATTTCATCTAATAGAATAACTCTTTTCATTAAATCTTTCGTTTATTTCGATTTAAAAAAGATTATTCATTATTTTTCTTATTTATTTTTAATTTTACACCCATTTCGAAAGTCTGAAATAATGTAAGTAAAACGCAAATTTCATAAATTTAAACTCTAATATTTAAAACTTTTGTATTATAAAAGTTCTAAACGAAGGAATAATTGAAGATATTTACAAAGCCTCTTTTAGTTCTTCAGCTAGAACTGATATTATAATCTAAACAACGTAATTAATTTTAATACGTTTGTTTTAAAAACAGAACAAATCAACTCTTCTCCTAAATAATTCAAAAGTGTTTTTTAAACAAATAATAATAAACTTATTCAATCTATCTTTTATAACTATTATAAAACTTTGAAGAAAATGGAAATTTTTCTTCAAAGTCCTGTGAAGCGAATTTAAAGAAAAAGTTTACAATCTTAATAAGTTTCTATAACAACTAATTAACAAAAATGTATTAGGTTTTAATTAATTCATTAGTTTCCTTAACAAAGATGGCGTAATTTAGCATAATTGAATAAAAAAGAAGTAGAAAATTAATTAATTAATGTATAAAACAGGACAGAAAACATTACTTCAAATCACAAATATTTAAAACTCAAAAAAAATATGCTATTATTTTAGAGTTTTAGAATTTTATATTAAATATAATCTCCGGATTTTTCAAAACCATCACAAGAAATGTTTTTTAAACTTTTATAGATTCAAAAAATGTTTATATGGAGTTACTAAAATTAATTAATTTCAAAAAGATCTCGTATCATTCTCTTTAAGTATGCCCATTGGAAAATGGTTAATTCACTATTCTCTTGTCAGTTTGAATCTGTGTCAACAAGATCTTTGAAAATTTCTTCAAACTTTTCAAAAACGATAGAGTTTGAGCTCAGAGTGAGGATTTGAGATGACATTGATTCTCCCTAAGGCTAAATTGATTCCATCTCTTGCTCCAGATAAGGATCGCCCACTTTTCTGGAAGTTTTTCACATTCTTCTTTTGGCGTTGATCTCACACCTTCACGCCAAATGCAGTGAAGACAAAGAAATAAGAGAATGTTTTGATGGAATTCAATGCCAAAACGTTCGAATTCGGCGTTTTTCTGATAAAAAGTTGTTAGATTTTTCATTTGAAACAAGTAGTTACTTGCTTCCAAAACTTTAACGAACGAAATAATATAATACAGCAGCTTTCATTTCCTTAGTGCTGTCCAATGTGTATGCTTTATGTGCACTTAATTCAAAAATGCTATGATATTTTTGTAAAAGCAATGGCGAAATAACTTTATATTTTAAAAATTTATTTCTTTTGTTTTGTAAAAGGCAATGATATATTTCCTTTGGTGGAAGTTTTTTGATATTTGATGAACTTTCAACAGATAACTTTTCTGAAAATTATACTTTTTATTAATAAAGAACTAAATAACTCCTGCCACTACAGTCCATATTGGACCATGGCCATCTCAATGCTTTGACAGATTCCTTTCTAAACAGTTTCAGGCTTATTTTTGCATGAGCCATACAATGAAGTCATTTATTTTTCAGTACAGCTGAAATAATTAGACTGCGACTTGGGCTACAATTCCGCACTTTCCGATCACCAACAAACCTCCATGCTACAGCCGAAATTGAAATTGAAGCATCAAAGGACAACGATGTGAGTACCCAACCAACTGTGGGCTAAGTAGGGTCATTGTCAATGATATAACAGGAATTATCCAATTATTCAAAAATCAATTTTAAAAATTACAATTATTTTTGAAAAAAAAAAATCAAATAAAATTAAATTTCTTACTCAGTTAACATATATAAAAATTTTATCTTCCTAATTATTATAACCGAACAAGCGGTCCTGATATTTCAATTCCCTATTAATAATTTGAAAGGAGAATTTTGAAAAATTTCTTAAGATTTGTCCTGTGATTAGGTAATTTAAATTTGTGGGACACTTTCTTAAAAGTTTCCAAACATTATGACACAATTTTACACCTTTTTACTACAATGATTAAGGATTTATAAAGGAATATATTTTTGGATATACAAAAAGAATTATATGTATATATATGTGTTGTTGTCGTATCCCACATGGGAAGAAGGGAAGAGGGGTGCAGCTTCAAGTTCTAGATTTACACCCGTAGTAGAAGTCTGACTTCTGCTCCGTGTCGCTCTTACAGTCATGATGTTGGAAACTTGAAATATATATATATATATATATATATCAGTGGTTGCCTTCAATAGAAAAAGTTGTTATAACAGATTCCTCGTCAAGAGTAGTATTAACGACAAATGTGGATTTTCACAAACAATAAAAATATTGTACAATAATAAAAAATTTTGTCACTTGAGACTTATGTTATTCAAGCTATCAAAGTGAACAGCCCACATTTGCTTAATTTGTAATGAAATTATTGGCTGTTGATCGAAGAAACTGACTCAAGAAAAGTTTTCGTTGGTAAAAGTAGGAAAACGTACTAATAATAACAAAAACACTTTAATTCTTGTTGCAACGTAATAATTTTACTTGCGTTTCTTTGCAGGAAAACGAGCTATACTTAGTTAGTAAAAATAAAAAAGCTCTTCAATGGATGATCTTGTGGTTTGCCTTATACAATAAAATAGTAAAATAATATATATAACCACAGTTGACTGATAGAATCTTTTTAAAAAGTCTTGGTCTCAGAGTGAAATCAAATTTGTACATCTAATTTATATCTGAATTTCTATTTCATTGTAAATAATAGTGTTCTGTATATAGAAATGAATGTGTTTTGTATACCAAATTTAAAATGTTCCCATCAGCTTGAAAGTGGCCCTCTTTTGAAGCTGCCTTAGTAGAGCGAGACGTTACTATGCATGTACATGCTTTTGAATCAAAATTGTATGTAAGTAATAAAATTATTATAGTTGTAATAAAATTAATAAACCTTATTCTGTTATGAATGAAATAATGCATGATATATATATCTATAATTATTTGCTACAAAGAATATAGATTAATAACAGTTATTCTTTTTAATAAATAAGGATGAACCTCATACTTAAAATAAAGGCTCTAACCCTATTAACGAAGCGTAAATAATAAAACGAATTTTTAAAGTCAATTCTACTTTTTTTCAATTCTCATTGCAGAAGTCCTTTACAACAAAGTTGAAATTTTCCCTTACATCTAAGTGTCATTCATCCGTGGATATATGTAACTTAATCTAAAAACCCCAAATTAATGAATTAAATTCAACATTGAATTAATACTTGAAAAAACTGCATTAACATCCAGTGTTCCACTCTTTTCTACAAGTTTCAAAAATGTATTTGAACTTGAAAGTGTAATGTATTTTATGAACTATGATTGAAAAGGAACAACATACAAGGTATATAGGGAGAGTGTGATCTAATAGTAGGAATTGAAAATGACTATATTTACATAATAAAAACCCATCAGAAATGTTTATGTTTGGCTATTATTCCATTTTAGAGACTACATTTTAAAAGTATTTTACCAAATGCTGTTGTTACTTAATCCTAAATTATGCAGAGCCCATAGTTTGCAAAAAAATCTTGAAATTGAACCCATTAAATATTCGCTTGCCATGCCTCCTCCAAACTAGGGAAACTTTTATAGACTACTAATCATAAATTATAATTTATATAGTGGGTATCGGTATTATAGCTTCTCTTACAAATATAACATGATTAACAAAAGTAGTAGCGCTTAGATACGCGCTATACGTTGTAAAGATTTGATTACGTGCCCTGTAATTTTATGATAGAATACATAATCATTTTTAACCTAATGTCGTTTAGGATTTGAATTTAATTTATCGTTTACGAATTTTGACCCATCGTTAAAGATTTAAACTTTTTTTTTCAATATATGATATATGAGGTGGCGGTTATAATTAAAGTAACCCTGATCTAGAACCCTCTTCAGAACAATTGTTCCACTTAACTTGAATTTTGATGAAACTTGAACAAAGTGAAATAAACCTACTTTTTTCACCTCATTGCAGAAAGTCCTTTATAAATCATTTTTATTTATTTTTTAAGTTTATCTGGCCATCTATTGGTAGATGTATGCAATTTAAACCTAAAATTTTTTAATTAATTAATTTAATTCAATTAATGAATTAATATTTGAAAACTGTATTAGCATCCAGTGTCATCCAATTAAGATCAAAAATGTATTTGAACTGGAGGATGAATAAAAGTATTTTATAAGACTGAAAATTTGAAAGATATATATAGGGAGAGTATGAGCTAATAGAAGGAATTGAATAAATAGGACGCGTAATAATCTTTATGTCATATCTGACATGGTTTTCTTTTTATTGCCAATTTGCAATCAACATTTTTCTTTTGTTTTATTAAATAAGAATAAATTAAAAATTGTACTTTTATAATTATAAACTCTTTTTAAGTTATGTTTGAAAGAACTCATTATTTAACGTTTAAAATATCGTATTTTTACTATCAATGAGCAAATAATAGCACTTATAAGCTTACTTGTTGAACTGGTAAAAAATTTCAGTATTTATAGTACATTATAATACTTTGTAAAGAATGATAGATTAAGACGTAAACGAATTGTGTATTATTACATTTTGTAATTAAGAAACATAATACTTTTATTTATTGCACAAAAATAAAGTATTAAGTGTTTTTCTAATTTAGTATTATGTGTTTCTAAAAGAGATATTATTTGTATAATCAAAATTTCTAATTAAATAACTAATACTTTGCTAATAGAAATCAACAAAATGTTTTTGTTATCATTTAATCTGTTTAGAGGTTTAAAAAAGAAAAATGGAAAAACGCAAGCTTCTCTAAGTCAATACTAAAATTGAATTTTATGAAAATTCTTACTTGATAAAAAGCATGAAAATTATACTACGTATTTTTATCCTACAATATTAATTACAAGGTCACAAAAAATTTAAAACATTTTTATCTTTCACATCTTATTCGATTAAGTAACTTATTACAATACAAATGAAAAAAAAATGGCACAATGACAAATACATAAAAACATTCAAAAAGCTAATTTGAAGTTCTTTTCAGCTAGATCGAGAATAGCAATTTTTAAAAATTTCAAACACCTTAGGTTACAAAGAAAAAACCCTATAAAAAACAGGAAACAATTTTGTGTAACACGATTCCTTTCTGGAACAATTTAATTACGGCCATCTCAATTAAAATGAAAAGACAAACTACAGCAAAAAGCCAATCTTTTTTATTCTAGAACAGAAGAATCTGTAATAAGTGCGGTATCACAAAAATGGTACCCTTTTGCAGGGGTAATCAAATTACCAATACTACTTTTATTGACCTTTTGTTTTACACTTTATTATTTGTGTAAAACCTTTAAACGTATTTTCCGCGGTAGTTTTAAAAATTTAAAAGTATTCGTTCTTTTTTTTATTTATTTCGATCCGTTCCTTCAGATCTGACTCGTAGTTTAATAAAGCTTCCTTTTTATTGCAATATTCTTTATGGTGAAAAAATTTGCATTTTTTTTTTTACATTTTTTGATATAAGAATAGAATTTTTTTTATAAAACAAACACTCCAACTTTGCTTTTGTATTCTTTTCGAAATGACTATGGAATCTCAAAACACGTTTCCGTCTGATTTGATTAAAGTTGTAAAACAAGGTCGTAAAAGTTAACACAATGAAATTTAGTTTTATCTATGCAAAAGTTTTGCTAATTATTTTTAGCTTAATTTTGAAGTAATGTTGTTCTCGTCACAATTTATCGTACTTTTTGTAGCTAATTACATAGTATTCTAGTAGAAAAATCGTCGTCTATTTGATACCGTCTTTCACATGCTGTTTGATTTTTAAAACAATTTTTTTCTTTTCAGACGATTTCATATTCTGAAATATATTTTGGTATTCCTGTAACTATACTTTTTTGGTACTTTTAGTAGTAATTACATATATATTCTAGTAGAAAAAATTGTCATGTAATGAATATAAATGTAATGAATATTCTTTTTCAAATTCTTTAGGACAAATTACATCAATTCTAGTAGAAAAAACCTTTTTATTTAATATCACCTTCACATGCTGTTTTCATTCTCAAACGATTTTTTTCAGACAATTTCATATTCTGAAATATATTTCGATATTCATGTAACTTATATTCTTTTTCGGTACTTTATTAGAATTTCAAACTCTAAGCCGAAAAATCGTCATCTATTTAATATTTCGCCTTTCACATGCTATTTTGAAATTCATAACGGTTTTTTCTTTTCAGACGATTTCATATTCTGAAATATATAAGTATTTATGTAACGAATATTCTTTTCGGTAAATTTCTTCTAAAAGTAATTACATAAATTTCAGTAGAAAAAATCGTCGTCCATTTAATATCGCTTTTCAAATGTCACATTGACTTTTAAAATGATTTTTTTTTTTTTTTTCAGACGATTTCATATTCTGTAATATATTTCGGTTTTCTATGTAAGGAGTATTTTTTTTGTAATTAACCAAACCAGTCACAATGGATCGTTCTCATGTAAATATTCTATATTACGAATTCAAAAATAATTGCAAAATAATAATACGAGCAATTTTAAAACAATTAGAAAATAACTATTTTCAAAAAAAAAATTAAACACATTTCAATTTTCAAGATCTGATGACAATTTTCTAAGCACCATAATTTAACTTTCAAATAGATAAATATACACTGAAGTGACAAAAGTCATGGGATACCAATATCGTGTCGGCCCTTTTCGCCCGGCGAAGTGCAGCAACCTCGACGTGGCATGGACTCAACAAAGTCGTTGGAAGTCTTCTGCAGGAATATTGAGCCATGCTGTCTCGATAGACGTCCATAATTGTGAAAGCGTTGATGGTGCAGGATTTTGGGCACGAACAGACCTCTCGATGATGTCCCATAAATGCTCGATGGGATTCATGTCGGGCGATCTAGGTGGCCAGATCATTCGTTAGAATTATCCAGAATGTTCTTCAAACCAATCGCGAACAGTTGTGGCCCGGTGACATGGCGCATTGTCATCCATAAAAATCCCATCGTTGTTTGGGTACATGAAGTCCATGAATGGCTGCAAGTGATCTCCAAGTAGCTGAACATAAGCATTTCCAGTCAATGTTCGGTCCAGTCGCACCAGAGGACCAAGTCCATGCCATGAAAAACAGCCCACACCATTACGGAGCCACCACCAGCTTGAACAGTGCCTTGCTGACAGTTTGGGTCCATGGCTTCGTGGGGTCTGCGCACACTCGAACCCTACCATCAGCTCTTACCAACTGAAATCGTGACTCATCGGACCAGGCCACGGTTTTCCATTCATCTAGGACCAACCGATATGCTCACGTGCCCACGAGTCGCTGCAAGCGATGTCGTTCTGTCAGTAAAAAAGGCCCTCGAGTCGGTCTTCTGCTGGAATAGCCCAAGAAAGCTAAATTTCTCCGCACAGTTCTAACAGACAAAGTCCTTTGTACGTCCCATGCATTGATTTCTGCGGTTATTTGACGCAGTGTTGCTTGTCTGTTAGAATTTACGACTCTTGCAGACGTCGCCGGTCTCGGTCGTTGGGCGGTGCAGGCGGTCGACCACTGCGCTGTCCATGGTGGATGTTATGCCTGAAATTTTCATACTCGGCACACACTCTTGGACACAGTGGATCTGGGAATGTTGAATTCCTTAACGATATCCGAAATGGCATGACCCATGCGTCTAGCTCCATCTAACATTCCGCGTTCAAAGTCTGTTAATCACGTCGTCGGTCATCATCACGTCAAAACCACATGAATAACTTGGAACAGAAATGAAAAGCACTGCGCATTTATACCTGTTCTACGCGATGCTACTGCCATCTGAAAATTTGCATATTGCTATCCCATGACTTTTGTCACTTCAGTGTATTAAATCTTTACTTTGTTAAAAATTTGTTACTTTGTTCTAAAAATGGCGACTACGGTGGCATTCAAACGCATATATATAAAACATCAGTCAAAAATATACTTGTAATGAAGGTTTCATAGAGTAATAGAAGTGTGATATTTGCTACTTTACCCAGAAAAAGTAAATTCTTTGGAACAGCTCTTTATTACTTCTTTTCCAAACGTTTTCTATCACTCTCAGTAATCCTCCGCACAAAAAAATGCAATTTTATACCACAACTTTTTTTCCAATCCTCAAAGGGCTAAAAGTCAGTCATCGGCAGGGATGGTCTTCAAAGCGAGCGCCGATTCACGTTGAATCTCTGATGGTCGACTCAAAACGGTGTCGCCGGAGTGGTTTTTTGAGTTTACGAATAGCCAGAAGTCGTACTCAAAAAATCAGGTGAATACGGTGTGTGGAACGATATGGGCTTAATTTTTGGCGGAACTGTCACGAAGAATCAATGCAGTGTCAGCTGGCGCATTCAGTGCTGGGCACCAATCGAGATTTGACGCGTTTGAGGCCCAAAGGAATTGACCGATCCTTGAAATTCCAGCATCAGCAGCAAGGTCTCTAATTGTAATCAACGGGCGGTGCTGCACAAAATCTTAATTTTTGGACGTCAGCTTCGTCGGTTGAGGTTGGTGGTGGTCCTACCGAGGGCTCTTCGCTCAACGCGTTCTCCGCCTTTTTGAACTGTTTATACCACTTCTAAACATTTCTTTCCGATTTAGAATGCTCACCGAATGCAGTTTGCAACATTCTATACGTTTCCGTAAACAAAACTGAACGCAAATTCTTCTCTCAATTAATTCAGACATTTCAAAATCGCAAGAATAAGTTTTATCGTCTCACAAAGCCAAGCCCACTCAAAAAGTCACTAATGAATATTTTGACAAATTTCACACAGATGTCATTAGACAGTGAAAGTTTCTGTAAAACTGAAAGAAAAAAATGAAATACCATATGCCCTGGAATTTTAAATTGAAAATTGTTCTACGTTTTGGATACAGTAGTATGCTAAGAACAATTTTAAATAGATACATAAACAAATGTGATAATACAGTAGTTCTTTAAATTACTTTTTGACAAATAAATTACTTAAAATCTAATTGGTCCATATCTCAGATTCCAAAACGCATCAAAATATAGCTAAAGAAGCTAATTAAAAAAAAAGGGAAACGAAAATTTTGACATGATTCGAACGACTTATAATGACGACGCCACTAAATCCTGCACTACTTTCAAACGGATATTAATTAGAACTTAAAAAGATTTCATTTCGTACCTTAGTGCTTTGCAAAGTATCGAAATGATCAGAATAATGACATCCTATCATTTCTAACTTGGAATGCAGCCAAATCCGTATGAATTGGGGAAAATTACATCTGAAAAATGAAGGTTGAAGTATGTTGTGAAAAATTTGAAAACGATGATGAGTTTAGATTCTCTAATGGTATGGGTGATCGTTGCAAAAATGATTTTGATGGAACCTGCTTTAAATACTTAAAGGTTTTCTAGAGGAATATTTAAACAAAATGAGGGACCCAAATTGTTGCTCACCAGAGACGATTTTGCATAAGAATCGTTCCGCTTTCCTGATAAAGGAACATTTTATGGCCGGTTTTGTTTATTTAAAGAAAAGAATATTCGTTATATGAATACCGAAATATGTTTCAGAATATGAAATCGTTTGAAAAGGTTTATTCAAGAAGCCAAATTTAAATTGAATTACATTGTCTTTAATTTAAATTTATGTAAATTTAAATTTATTATTTTAATTATTATTAATTAAATTAATTAGCGTTTCACATGTAATTCCTGACGATTTGGTAATGGATTCATTAATCATAATTATTCACCCCTTCTATTAGCTCACACTCTGCCTATTATTTTGTGGTCAAATTTTCAATCGTTCAAAATATTTTTATTCATCCACTCCAGTTCAATACATTTTTTTTTTTGAGTTTGTAGGGATGACACTGGATGTTAAGGCAGCTTTTAAACATTAATTCATTCATTAAGTTTAATTCATTAATTCTAGTTTTTTTTTTTAGATTTTAGTTGCATATATCTACCCATAGATGGTGGCGCCAGATAAACTTAAAAGAAATGAATGAAAATTATTTTAAAGTATTTTTCTGAAAATAGAATAAAAAAAAAAAAAATGTAGGGAATTAACTTAAAATTTTTTTAATTCAGCAAAATAAAAACTATCTTCATTATAATTTCAAAAATGATAAATAACTGTAAAAGAGAAATTGACAAAAATATATTATATTTTTAATTTAGTTTGATTTTTCATATTAATACATGCTGTATTTTTTATGAGAAGAGAATGCTTTCAATTTTGTTTCACCAAAACTATAAAGAAATTGGAAAAACTAAACAATTGAACGGAAGAAAGTATGAATTTTTTTTTACTGCATACAAATTAATGTCTTAATAGAATAATACAAATCAACTGAAAGTGTATTCAATGTAAATAATTTGCGCATGAATAACCCATGCAGTTTTTGTTTTCAATACAAAAGGTTTGTTTTGCTTAATATTTTGTTTTTTAAAAGGCTGAACTCTTAAAGAAATAAATAATTACAGCAAGTCTAGAATGACTGTGATTTCTGAGTTAATATTTTTTTAAATATGAATTATTGAATGTATTAAAAGATTTTGCTTACAGTTGCGTTATCTAGAATAATTCTAATATGATGGAAAATCAGAACCACAGTGCCTGGTATGATAAAAAATTAATAGTAAAAATATCATTTGTTTCAATTAAAATATTTTTCCAAGATTTTTATTTGTTCGTCTCTTTATTGTCTTGCATTGGAATGCATCGAATTAAAAATTTCAGTACAATTAAATGAAAGCAGTTTTTTTAAGAAGCCAGAATCGTCAAAATGATACTATCCATTACTAAATTCTATGCTAAAAGTAATAAATATCAATATTCATTTAATTCGGGATTATAATATTCAAAACTAAGATTTAAAGAATATTCCACGCTTGATTACAAAACTTTTGTTTCAATTCCATTTTAGGTTGTTCTGATTCATATTATTATTTTTTTTTTTTTCGAGTTTTATTTGAATAAGCTTTTTTTTTGAAAAAAAAGTTTACGTATCTAAGATATTTTCAAGTACGAAATATAGCTTTGCGTAAGAACTTAAAAAAAGTTCTTTTACGTTTTTTCTTTCTTTTTTTTTCAAAAATACTTTTTAAAAACACAAATATGGAGAATAAAACTGAAAAAAATCCGAGGTTCAAAAATTCTTTAAAAATAATACAGATGCTCTTCAGAATTTGAGATGACTAAGCTGCATATTTTTTGAGTCAAAAATGGATCTTCTATATCAGGGGTCTCAAACTTTTTAACCTTTAGGGCCTTACTGTTTACTCAGTAAGTACCAAGGAGCAAAATCGTTTTAATTTTCCTGCCGTTATCGATAATTTCTAGACCAATCGCCGAGTACGCACTGTGAGCGAGCATACGCTTGCTAACTACAAACTATTGTCAGTGGAAAATCACAATTACATAAATCTCATTAGTTTGCATTAGTTTCATTCGCGTTAATTTAGCTTTTCGTTCCCGAGGGATTTTCAGGATAAAAATCATATGTTTAATTCAGGATATATACATTCCAAACATCGATATACATATATGAGATACTCTTGACCCCAACATAACTACCGAGGGTAACAGTGGGATGTTCACTAGTTTATAATGTTTGTGGGATTCATTTCAATTATTTGTTAATTTTTATGCTTAAAGTTAAATTTCCTGAATATTATGTTTGTAATTAAACTTTACTTACTAGCAAGTCAATAAAACCGAGTTATTATCATTCTGTGTTTTTTTTATCCAACTTATTACAGAAACAATAAGCTATTGCTGTCGCGGGCCGAATTGATGACACTGAGTTTTTATAGTTTGGAGACCCCTGTTCTATATCATAAAAATACATTATTAAGATACATAATATTCAGCAGGAAACACATCATTAAAGTATTAATATAATTTACGATACATAAATACAATTTGTACTGCTACGATTTGCCG
The DNA here is from genome assembly GCA_021605095.1 of Caerostris extrusa. NCBI lineage: Eukaryota > Metazoa > Arthropoda > Arachnida > Araneae > Araneidae > Caerostris > Caerostris extrusa. Next base: position 50,223 of record BPLR01012902.1, on the reverse strand, counting down.
AATTCGAGTTTGAATTACGTTTCAATGAAATTGTAAATTTAAAAACTATGATATGAAATAAAAACCTATAACTAGAAACATTTAAAATATATATTTATTTGACATCTAAATAACATGCATATATATTAGGAATAATACAACTGTAATGATAAAAACATAATATAAAATATATTATCCTTGACAAATCTTTCTTTAAAAGACTTTATTCCTTTTTAAAGATGCATTATAAATTTTGTTAACAATTCCTATTGTAAAACGCACAATATGATGATATATTTTTAAGATTGATATGAAGAAAACATTGATAGATACAGATATACAGACATACACAATTACATATTTCAGTTGCAGATATTTCGATTAATATTAAAAGTTCTTAAGATATAAAGGTCTGCATAAAATTAGATATAATAACTATGCCAACAAAATGATTTTTTGCAGTAACATTTTATTCCATTTAATTGAAAGTTAATAACTGAAGTCGAAAATATAGCCAGTACTCAAAGTCGATAAGCATTCTAAAAAACATCTATTCAAAGTTGCATAGAAGATCTTTAAATCAAACATTTCAACGTGTAATACATGGCAATAGTTATATATGAATATGATTAAGGCAAATAATTTGTTTAAAAATGCCATACAAGTATAACTTTTACGTTTGCTTTTGTACATAGTCATTTTATTCCAAAATATATATTAATCTACCAAAATATATATTAATCTACTGAAATTTATTTAACACAATCTTCTTCATCTTGTTGTGGTATATTTTTCATAAAGTTGCTTTAACTCATGTCGCAACAACTAACGACAGTGAAAAAGGCTGTGACAATCAGTTCTTTTCTAGGTAAAGGTTTCATCATTGGGTGAGGTAGATTATATTCTTTATGGACAAAATGTGTCATATTGGGCAATACCCCATACCAACGACGACTGCTTTCAAAACTCAAACTTTTTCCATGAATGTTCTGGCTTGAAAATCCAGCTAAAACTGTGGCGTTGCTAAACTGGGAATCAGTTCGTTTAATCTTCATCACCAGATTCGTTAATTCTAGAGTGTTCGGAACTAATTCTATCTCGATTAACCAGGAAGTCGGCTTCGAACATTGAATTATTGCTCGACCAGTATGCACTGTTTTTTCCTGGGGTGGAAAATTTGGAATTAAAAAACTCATATCAAATGCATGAGAGAAAGTACGTTGGACTTCAACAATGCCATCGAAATTTGGGGTATCCAGCAGTTCCATAAGAATTATATTTTTTTATATATCGGATACAAATGAAATGAATGCGTTCCAAATAACTTGATGATTTTAATGCATTACTATTATTTAAATGATTGCTATATCATATTGACACAATGAAGCAGTTGGTTCATTTTTAAACCAATGCCAGTTTAAAGCATATTACTAAAATATCATAGAAATTGATAAAAAAAATAGAGTGTGAACTAATCACAATACTGATTTATTAAAGGTAAAATCCTATTTATAGAAAGCTACCTGATGGCTAAGTGGCTAGTGCTATGGCCTTTGGTTTGAATTCTGGCGGTTGATGGATGTTTGCTAGGGGTTTTGAATCCACTTTAAACTGTAGTTCCTAATCTAATAATCCCTAGTGTGTAAAAATGACCGTAAAGCGACAAACAAAACCAAATTTCTTCATGTTGAAAGCCATTCTAATTTCTTAAGATTTCTGCAAGAAACATTTCAGAATTTATATGATAAACTTTGCTATATTAATAATAAAAAAAGGAATTCATTGAAAATTGCCATTACTATTGATCAACACTGTGCAATCCTATTAGCTGGATGATGTCGACCATCAGAAATTTAGGTAACGCCCTGCTTTTTCAACAATTATGCAAGAGCACTAAAATTTAAGATTCTCAAATATGTCCAGAATGACCTAATGATTAGCGCATTGAAGTTAACTAACCAAACCTCATGGAGTTGAATGGAACGTTTCTGCAAAATGGAAAGTCCTTGCAATGGATTGCTGTAGAATATACAGGAGGCCGAATTAATTTTATATCCCCTTCTCTTCCGATGGATCTTTCATTACGAAATGCGAGTATACCTCTTTAAAGCAGTGACCACTTTTCTTCCATGATGGATACCACATCAATATCCTCATCAGCAACTATAACAGGTTTGATTTGGTTTGTCGCTCTACCGTCATGTTTCGCACGCTTCAGGCTAATTAAACCGGCACCTACAGTTTAGCATGGATTTCGAACCACTCACACTCATGCCACCGCCAGGCCAGAGCCCCTAGCCAATTGTCCATCAGGCCGCCAACTATAGCAGAGATCGCAAATAAGACAATTATTAGCAATATTATTAACTTACAGCTGGGCAAATAAAAGTTTCATTCATATTCAAGATCAGATTCAGATACCTGAAACCAAATCGGTAAAAGCTCAATCGCTGTTTTGTTGACAATGTGGTAGAATACTATTGGCCACAATGAAAGAGATGGATTCAAATGAAAAGATTAGCTTCATGATTTGGAAAAATTGTAAGATATACAATTCAGCAGGCAAACTAATCTCAATTTGAAGAAGAATACGGAAACTAATTGCAAAGTTTTGAATTTAAAATTGCCTGAGGGTTATAGCTTTCACAAAATCTGAACAATGGTTATTGAAAGAAAGAACACGTTTTATTTGAGTTCACGATTAGTTATAATAGTTTAAAATATTAGACATTTATATTAGGTTTTTGTTTGATTTTGGTTTGTCACTCTACGGTCATCCTCTGCCTGAGGGTTATATCTTGTGCCTTGGTTATTGAAAGAAAAGAATTTTATTTGAGTTCTTAGTTATAATAGTTTTAAAATATTAGACATTTATATTAGGTTTTCGTTTGGTTTGGTTTGTCACTCTACGGTCATCTTGTGCCTGAAATCAGAACAATGGTTATTGAAAGAAAAGAACACGTTTTATTTGAGTTCACGATTAGTTAAAATATTATAGTTTTTTTTTGGTTTTGGTTTGTCAAAACGGTCATCTTGTGCCTGAGGGTTACATTTATATTTTTATTTGAGTTTTGGTTTAATAGTTTTTAAAATATTAGTTTGGTTTTGTCACTCTACGGTCATCTTGTGCCTGAGGGTTATAGCTTTCACAAAATCAGAACATTGGTTATTGAAAGAAAAGAACACGTTTTTATTTGAGTTCACGATTAGTTATAATAGTTTAGACATTTATATTAGGTTTTTGTTTGGTTTTGGTTTGTCACTCTACGGTCATCTTGTGTACACTTTAGGCTAACCAGAACGGGACCTACAGTTTAAAGTGGATTCCGAACCACTACAAACATCCATGGCACCGCCGGGATTTATATTAGGATAATGCTTATCAGCTTGTCTACAGGAGGTTTCTTTATGTTATTATATGTATTTTATAATGAAATAAAGTTTATTTTTTTTACGATTAGAAGTTCAAAGTACTAATTTATTCATAAAGGAAAAAAAAAATGAATATTTGCCCTATAATAGCTAAATAATTGGCAATAAAAACGATCTATGTGAATTAACAATGCAGGTCGTTTGTTGTTACAATTATTTTAGGTTCTGAATCTCTAAGTAAGTCTGGAAAAATATATTTGAATTTATTCTTAAAAATATAGAAACGATTATCAATTTTGGAAAGGTTTGTTATGATTAAATTGTTCGAACGGGGCCTAAATGGCCGAGTGTCTAGCGCTCGGTGGGAGTGGTTTCGGGTTCGAGTCCCGGCGGTGCCGTGGATGTTTGTAGTGGTTCAGAATCCACTTTAAACCGTAGGTCCCGGTCTCCTATGATTGTAAGAGCGTCACGGAGCCAAAGTCAGACTTCTACCTACGGGTGCTCCATCAGAACTGAAGCTGCACCCCTCTTCCCTCCTTTCATGAGGGACAAGACAACAACAAATTGTTGGAACACCTTTGATATTTCTGAATTGCTTTGAATAAATTCGTGAAATCATAATTATTTTCACTCTAAATCTTCAAAAATATTCAAAATTTTTTGCTTTCAAAATGAAGTAACAATGCGAGACGTTAGAATTCTCCCTCTTAATTTTAAATTGAAATTCAATTATGAAGAACAATTAAGTTTAAGGAAAGTTAATGGCAATCATTCCGATTTATTTATAAATATGAAACATATATGAAAAATTTAATTAATTTATATATTTAGAACTGCTCTCATTGTTAAATGCTCACATCCTTTTAAAGTAACTACTCTCATTGTTTTAAGAATTGGCTTTATGTATTATTTTATTAGTTATTTTTATTAATAAGAATTCACATAAAATTCTTAAAAATTAAAATTGAAATCCTTTCAGGAATAAAAAAAACATCATAATCTAAGAGAATATTTCTTGAGAATTCTGTTATTTTTTTTTTTTTTTTTTTTTTTTTTTTTTTTTTTTCAATTGGATCAATCCATCACTTTTTCTCGTTCCTCTTGATATAACAGATTATACCTTTAGCTGTCAATAAAAGGGCTAAAAACAAATTTTCCAAATAGAGAAAGTAAATTTTTCTACCGACTTCTACTTATATTGATGGATTGCCTTTCAACCCTCTGCAGCCTTTTTTTTTTTTTCTTCAAGTTTTCACGAAAGCACGCTTTTTTAAACTTATAAAGAAACGTTGAAGCTTTTATTTAATTAAATGAAACTTATCACTGGGAGTTTTTGTGGGAAGATAAATTTTATTCTTACACACAATACGATCAAAGTTTTTTTTCTCAATGTTTTTGGTGTGGTGATTTTAGATTACATTGTAAACAACAGTTTTTTTATATTATATCGCTTGCCCTACTCGTGGCTTAGTGGCAACGTGCTGCTTTGGCGAGAATGAGGGCTGAGGTTCAATCCGCTGGCGGCTTTGTTGTAGACACTGTTTCAAAAGATGGCGTTTGAGATTCTCAGCATCTTGCCACGTTAGTCAGACTACCAGGTTGGGGTTTGCTCCTATACGATAACACAAATGAGGGAAGTACCCATAAAAGTTCTCTCGGAAGGCAATAACCTCCTTCTTCAGAGACACAATTTGGTTTGTCACTCTTACGCACATTTTGGGCTAAACACACGGACCTACAGTTTAACGTGGATTCCGAACCACTGACAAACATCCATGCCACCGCCAGGATTCGATCCTGAAGCCTGTGATACCAAAGGCCAGAGCGCTAGCCACTTGGCCATTAGGCCGCAAATACAAGAATCAGCGACACGGAGTCAATCTTCTACCTAAGGGTACTCCATCCAAACCGAAGCTGCCCCTTTCCCTCCATCCATGAGTAGACTACTTATGGAGTGTCTGTTCCGCAATGCAGGACACTGAGGATTAGTCACAGCATAATATATCTCCCTCGTTGTGAAGCTATTCGTAATTTTAAATTATATTTATTAAATAATTATTTCCGTTTCAATATATAACATAATTATCTTAAGTAAGTTTTATTATATTATAAATCATATTTGAATTTTTAGTGGTAAACATCGTATATACGTTTATTTAAGTTTCTAAAAAAAACCGTACTAAGCGAGTTCTATTATAAGAAGAAAAAAAGTAAAAAAACAGTAAGAATTTGTAAAATTATAATTAGATGCAATCCAGATATTTTGGGAATTAACAGAAATATATTTATTAAAACAATATTAACCAGTTGTATTGCATATTGTTTTCTTCACCATTACTGCTATATCATCATTAAACTATTTAAAATTCAGCAATTTCTTATTCAGAATTTAAAAAAAAAAAACCAAATAAAATGTATAGCGTTTTTCAAAAATCAATTCCATTAGAAATACATACGCGAAACTTTTTAATCCGTCAATATACCGGGTAAGCATACTTCAACGGACAATACTTAGAATTATCTATGAGTCAGTCTTAACGGAGTGGAAGTAAATAGATCGGAATGGCATGAAATTTGTTAAGGGGGGTTTGGAAGAATTTTTCTCCTCAGAATCTCTTTAGCTTCCTCTCTTGTACTTCCTTCCAGCAAATTTAGTGTCACTCCAATTATAGAAGCATTCTTCTATTAAATTCGTTTTAGTCTGAGATTCTTGTTTATTTTTCTGTCACTTTGCTTCTTACTTTTTTTTTTACCAGCAAGACTTGGACAATATTGAAGTATTTTATAAATTAGTTATTAAAATAGGATTAGAAATAGTTGTACAGTTACAGCAGCAGTAATTTTTATAAATATGAACAGTACCAAGTAGCTTCACACTGATTGATATATATGTTCTGTTTTAGCTGTTCGATTGAGAACATCTAAATATCAGCAATTATTAGTATTACTTTAATTATGGTCACTCAACAAACAGGAAAAAGGAAGAAAAGATTAAATATATTTAATACTCTCCAAACAAAATGAATTTGAAATTATAATACTTATGAATTTTAAAATTATGTTCGCAAATTTCACATGGCTTATAAAGGAAATAAAACAAACTACAAATATTGATTAAAAGGATCTTTGCACCTTTGAAAACTTTTATCACTTCCTTTGTTGTTTGTGTATTTTCTTAAGTTGGAAAATGCCTAATAGCCGTATTAGAAAATTAGGATATTATTTATTAAAAATTAAGGAAATAAAATTTAAATAAATTTAGATATTAAAAATTATTAAGGATATTAGATATTAAAAATTTCTAGTAAGAGGTCCTTTAATACTATTCACATTAAAGCGAAACAATGCTGTATGGATATTTTGTTGTATATATGCAACAATATATATATATGTAATGTTGTATATACATTTCAATACTAATAACAATTTAATTCATTAAATTGTTATTAATCGTATAAATGCTTTTTTCTGAAGTGAATTAGTTTTAATTATTCAACTTTACTAAAGAGAATAAAATAAAAAAAGAGAAATTAATATTTAATCTACAAAGATATAGTTGCTCTGTTAAATTAGATGAGTGTATTTATTTTGAAATAAAAAAAAACTTTTTTTTTTTCAAAATCACAATTTAATTTGTAATTCGTTGACATAAACAATTTTATATAAATTATCATTTTCAAAAAGATAAAATTAATACTCTATATAAAACATAAATAATTTTAAGAAATATTAAATTATTTGTATGCAAATTTGTATTAATTGTTATATTGTATAAAATTTAAGGTCATTAATTATTAACAGACATTAAGTACAGCATAATTTATGAATTAATAGAAATTTCACACTCATGTTTAGTATTCATATACATTTTGTAAAATAATGGAAATGACCCACAGCGGCTTTGTAACATATTTTGAATAGATGAAAATGTTTTGATTTTTCAAAAACTTTTAATAAGCACTTTGGTTGACAATGCACCAACAGAAGAGCCAATGATCAGAAAATGTGACTTATTGCATTGTTCAAATTCACAAAATTTCTTTTTTTTTTTTTTTTAACCTTTTGCAATATCATATAAAAAGTTGGATAAAAGACCTTCATTATAATAAGAGAGTATCTTCTGAAGCAGATAAATGATTTCCTTTCATGAATGAGCTTAAATACCACAAGCAAAATGGCTATCCATTTATATTGTATCGTTTAGGGCGCTGTATAGTGCATGATTAGTTAGTTTGGATAGCAACGATTAACGAGTCATTCTTTGTAATAATGAATGACTTCTGCTATTTCTAGACAAATACAGTTGAATAAAGATTCATCTGCCTAATGCTTCTCGTTTGCATCTATTGTTCATCTTATAATACTGACCAATTTCTAGGAAAAATATTCTTCTTCTATTTCCAACCATTCCAAACATTAACATCCATTCATCAATATAGTGTTAACAAATAAGCAACCATCAATATACTAAGGGATTTATAAAGCAATTTGATCCAAAAATGAGGAGATAAAATTACATTTTTAAGTTAATGTCCCTAAATATTTTAATAAGAAATTTGCTAATTAGTGATAATTAATAAAAATTAATTAGTTAATAATTATTAGAATTTTGTTAATTAAATTTAATTAGAATTGTATCAAATTTTCTATGTATCTGAATAAATTGAAATTTTTAAACTTAACTATTTTAGCATTATCAAGAAATAATGAATACAGGTTCAACAATATTTGACATTGTACTTCATGAATATTACAGTTTTAGGTCTTGTACGGTACACGGTTATAGGTTATACACAAACGGTTATAGGTTATAGGTTATATATTATAGGTATTGTACGGTACAGGTTATATTATTAGGTTATTGTACGGTACACGGTTATAGGTCTTACAGGTTATTATATTATAGGTCTTGTATGGTACACGGTTATAGGTCTTACAGGTTATTATATTATAGGTCTTGTACGGTACGCGGTTATAGGTCTTACAGGTTATTATATTATAGGACTTGTACGGTACACGGTTATAGGTCTTACAGGTTATTATTATATTATAGGTCTTGTACGGTACGCGGTTATAGGTCTTACAGGTTATTATATTATAGGTCTTGTACGGTACGCGGTTATAGGTCTTACAGGTTATTGTATTATAGGTCTTGTACGGTACGCGGTTATAGGTCTTACAGGTTATTATATTACAGGTCTTGTACGGTACAAGTCTTACTTGGTTATAGGTCTTTCCGGGACAGGTTATTATATTATAGGCGCAGTCCTAACGCTCACCAGCGGCGCAAATTGCCACTGAGCCACGAGTCGGGCATTCACAAATCTAGTCCTAACGAATAAGCAACCATCAATAGTCTAAGGGATTTATTAAGCAATCTGATCAAAAATGAAGCGATAAAATTACATGTTAAGTTAACGTATTGTAATTGAATTGTATTGTATTGTATGTCATTAATATTACAGTTATGCATAGTACAATTAGAAAATATTATTCTTTAGTTTTATATAATTGTTCAATTTGTTAAGTGATTTATATATTCTAATCCTGATTATTTTTCTTTTTGTAGGTAAGTTCTTCTTTTCCTGAATAGAAAATTAAAGGAGATGGTAAAAGCCTTCTAAAAATAACAGAAAAATTTAAAAAAACACAAGGTAAAATAATTTTATTAATGTCTATAACCTTATTTAGCATATATATACATACTGTGACAACATATACAAAATTTTAAACTTTTATTGGTTTAAAGTTTTGATGCTCTTCTGTAAAAAACTTCATATTATAAGTGAGAAACATAAAATAAATAGTTAAAATAAACTCATTAAAGAAATACAAATTCTCAATTTTTTAATATGAGTATGTAGTACAATTAAAATGGGTTAATAATTAGAAATATTAAAATATAGCCCAGTAAGCCACAGTTTAAATAAATTAGATTATTATTCGTCGTTTAAATATTTTTTTGCCAAGTGAATTAGATTAAATTATTTAATTTTGCTAAATTTACATTTTTTGATTTAAAGAGTACAATTAATATTTGATCAACAAAGATATAGTTGCGTTGTTAAATCAGATAAATGAATGAATTTTTAAAATATAGAATACTTTTTTTTCGAAATGACTATTTAATTTGTAATTCAATCGTTGACAGAAACATTTTTATATATGTTTATATTTATTTAATTTTTATTTTATATGTTTATAAAAAATTTATTTTGTGTGTTTATATTTATTTAATTTTTAGCTATATTTTAATTTTTTCTAATCATTAACCCACATTTTTATATATTTTTATATAATGCTAAAAGATAAAACCAATACTCTAAGTAAAACAAAAATAAATTTATGCACCATTAAATGTATTTGTATATGGATTCGTGAAATCAAATGAAAGTGTTTTGGCATATGGATTTGTATTTGTAAATTTAAGGTCATCAATTATTAACAAACATAAAATACAGCATAATTTATGAATTTTATAGAATTAGGTGCAATATTTAGAAATTATCTTTACGTGAAATTCTAAATAATTTGTTTCCTAATATGTTAATATAAATATATATGAGAATTAATTAAATTGTAATTTATTAAATGAAATTATAACGCACAATAACAATTTCTATTAGAATTTGAAAAGAATATTGTTACAAATTAAAACAAATACAGTTAATAGAATATCTGCTAAGACCTTATCAAAATAATTAACTTAAAATGTATTTAAATGAAAAACAATGTATAAATCTTCAAAATATTATTGATTGTCTCATAAACAAAATTATGAACTTGAACAAAGTTTGAACCAAACATCGTAAAAAATGTATGTTTTAATTGTTTTTAAAATAGTATAGTAGCATGCAGGTAAGGCTGGGCCTAGATTGTAAATGTACGTGCGGTTGGGTTGAAATATTTGAGGTACAGGTTTGTGAACTTGCAGTGTTATTTATACACGCACATACAATATTTAACACAAAATTTAAAGTGAAAGATAGATAATTGTAGTCTTATGGAAGAACTCCACTTTTGAGCTGAAAAATGAAACTCGGCTAAGCGCAGGATTGTGATAAATATACTTCTTCTCTGGGTGAGAGAGAGTAGCGTTTCTCAGCAGCGTTTCTCAGAAGTGTATGATCGAGCTTCACTTCTTCTCGGATGAGAGTCTGGAGTCCAACTAACCAATTCTTTTGAAGGTCACAGTGAAGAGGAGGGGGGAGGAGCTCTCTTGCCATTGTGTAAGAGGAAGCATGGTTACAGTACTGTTTTAAATTGTGGACTTAAATATAAAGAGAAAAAAATTGTTGATATTTATCCATTTTCTATCGAAATTCCTGAACTTCAAAAACTTTATAACGAGAAATACGTATTTTTCTGAATTTTTGACCTCTCAAAATTTTTTAATACTTTTTCAAAGTTGTTTTATTGATTTTTAAATTATTATAAACATTAATATTATAATAATTTAAAAATCAATACATTTTAAATTATTATAAATATCTAAAATACAAATTTTTAGAACTAATATTTTGTTGGCAATGAAATTATAATGATTAAACGCAACGATTAGTTTATTTTTTTGAAATTCAGCAATCTGCACAAAATAAATAAATAAATAAAAAGTTAGGAAATAACAATAATAAATCCATCCAATAGAATTCAATTGGCTTCCGAAACCAACAAACGGCATTTTATCAGATAGTCCGGCTAAAAATAACTGTATGAGGTACGGTAAAAGACAAGAGGTCTTTTTTTGCCCCTTGAAAATTATAGAGAGAACGTAAACTGAGTTAGATATCAAATAAGGTAATGGAAGTTAGCGAATTTGTACATGCACTAAAAATATATTTCTATTATATTGCTAATAGATGGGTGGGGTTAGGTACTCGTATACCCAAGCCTCATACAAATTCTATATTTCTTTTGGGAGCCATGTCCTCTTTTTTTAATAAAATTGTTACAATAGCTGATATTTAAATTTATTAAAAATCAAAAAGACAATGTGAATTAAAAAATTTACACAATTTATAAGAAGCAAAATATTTAATAATCATGATTTCAATTGATTACACTTTGATGATTTTAAAAAACCTGGTGTGGCATTTGTCAAGGCTGATTAGCAACAACTTTTTAAGGTGATGATTAATTAATTGTGAGAGATATTTTGACTTGAAAACTTCATTGTTGAGCATAAACATTCACAGAAATATATTTTATAGCAAAAAATTGGAAATATTGTAGCAAGATGGCTTCTTTAGATTGGCATACTTTGCTTACGGCATTAATTTCCAAAGCTAAAACAGGGAAAGAGAATTTTGTTGGTATTTGCAATACATGTACTTTTTCATTTATTGAGGACACTACAATATATGGGTGCCAAAATGCATGGGTGTTAAAAATATAATTGGCAATTTTTGTAGAAAATTTAATATAAAAATACATTGTCCTTTGGAGCTGCATTTGCCCACCATTGATATAGTTAATCTACAATGAGATCCATTATATTCAATAGATAATTTACACCAGAAGATTTAAATGTATATAATAGCGGATTAGCATAACTATATGCTAATCATAGTTACAATGATAAATTTTTTAACATCTAATAAATAAACCTATGTAGGAGCTTTATTATTAAAAGGAAATTAAATAATTTGGGGCTTATTTCATACATAAGTGTAGGAAACTTAATCAGAACAAAGTATGTAGTTTACTTTCAAATGAAGTAGATTTTTATTAAAAATCTAACTATAAAATCAAAACACAAATACGTAAAGCAAAAAAAAAATCAATATTAATTGATAAACAATACGATAATTTCATAGTACAAAACCTTAATCTCAATTGACTATTATTATAGAAGTCGTTTTATAACTTTATTGGGCTTACAAATTGTTCTAAATTATTTGAATAATATCTTTTCAAAGCAGTACTTGTCGCTTTCCTTTTGCATATTTTCAAACTACAAGGAAAGAAATTTATCAGCCAACCGTGTCAAATACTTCGCCAATTTTTCTTACGCTTTGTGTGGTAATAGGTCGTATTTTCTCAAAATGCCACATTTTATCAGATTTTTCAGATCATTTGCCACATTTCATCAGGTAGGATAAATCAAACAATTTGAAAAAAATAGTTATAAAAACTAGAAAATAGATAAAACAAACAATTATTTATTTAAGAAACAAAATATTTTCCATAACGATACTTAAATAGCTAATAAAAGTATTGTTGTAGCAATTTCAATACCAACTTAATGAAGGTAAAAAATTTAATATGCATTTCTCCTGTTTTTATTGTATCCACAGAAACAATTATAATAATTTTAGAAAGTTCCTTCAAATCTTTCATACTTGGAAACAAATGAGAACTTTTCAGATTGGAATATTATGCGTTTGATAAGCGAATTTTGTTGAATTTGTAAACCTATAAATGTATAATAACAGTAAAAAATTTCATGGCTGAGTGCAACGCGCTCTGGTGAGCATTAATTTGCTGAGGTTTAATCAGTTGGCAGCTTTAATCAGTTGTAATCTATTTCAAAAACGAGAGATTTACTAAGTCTTCTAATTCATTGGCGCAACAATCGTTCAATACTTGCCATCTGCCTTGTGGGTTTCCCTCATATAAGACGGAAATGCTGTATTTTTTATGTCAAAGAAGGTTTTCCTTCTTCAGCGACACAATTTTATCTACCTACAGGTGCTACATCGCAACAGATGGATTCTCTTCCCACTATTCAAACATCTTACTTATGGGATATCCCTCCCGCACTGCAAGACATCTGAGGATTACTCAGTAGACATTTAAAAAATTCCACCAAGGTAATGTGTTTAATGCTAACTTAGAAAATTAAAATTTACAAAATATTTTAAAATAATCTTTGTAATAGTTAAGAATTAAAGTTCCATTAAATAAAATATTTCTAAATAGTCAAAATAAATATTTATTTATTTGTTGTTAATTGTATTGGAAAAGTATTTTTTAATCTTATTTTTAAATAATTCTATTTTTTTTATCTTAATATACTTTATTTTTATTTATTTTAGTGTAATTATATCCATTATTTTTTTATGGTTTAGTTCAAAAATATATTCTTCTTTTAAAAAGAAATTATTTTTTTGCAAGATACTAATTTAGTTGACTTTTGAAAGCCAGTAAGAAAACTCGAAATAAATCAGCCACCAAATGAAATCAAAAATCAATCTTGTCCAAACTACAACTTACCAGTTACAAAACTTAGCGAACCTAATCACAAATTTCGTTGGTGAAATTCGGAAATTCCCCACAATCCCGCGGAATTTTGCCGATTGGATTTTTGGGATTAATTCGATCGTCCCCTTCGTTGACAACCACCACACGTTTCCTTCAGGAAAGAGATCAAAATTTTATTAGCGGCGCATCAAATGCAGATCCATGCTCAAGGAATACTGTCAGCTCCAATCCTGACTACGGCATGACAACAATACAGAATGCATCATTATATCTGTGAACGCGGGATGCATCATTGACATCGAAGGATTGATTAATAAATTCTCTTAATAATTTGATAAATAATTAAAATAATATTTGAAACTTTGCTTAAAAATAATGATTGCACCCAATCGTAAGGTCGTATGGTGTTATATGTTTTAACACATTATTTTAAAATTTTGGTGATTAGGATATTATTTAAACTGCAATGTAATTTTTTGAATAAATATTAAATAAAAAAAATCTATCTATGATCAATTACATCTCTTATAATCCCTAAATCTATTACCCTAAATTTATAAAAGTATTCACTTTGTCTTGTTGATATTCATTTGATTTTAAATTTACAACAACAACAAATTTGATGTAATAAATACTATTCGAATTTCGGGTTCTTTTTCAATTCCTACTATTAGTTCTAATAGTTCCAATTTTCAATCGTTCATACTTTTTTATTCATCTACCATGCTCAAATATTTTTATATCTTGTTCTAATAATAATTTTCAATCGTTCATAAAATACAAAAATTTTTTATTCATCTACTCATGTTCAAATACATTTTTAAATTTAAGTTGCATGTATCTAATAATAGATGGCGCCAGATGAAAAGGAAAATATCAACTTTATTTGTAAAGGACTTTCGTGCAGTATAGGGAAAAAAAGTAGGAATTGACTTTAAAATTTTTTTATATTACTTGTTTCATGTAATTTTTAAAGTAAAAATTGCAACGAAGAAAGAAAAATCGTAGAAAACTGAAGCTTAAAGGATAAATATAATATTGTATAATAAAATTTTGATAAACCCAAAACAAAACATTCGAATCTTCTCGGTTTATTCAATATGCTGTATGATCACCTGCATCACCTACACACCTATTGTATGAGGAAACGTAGAACTTCATACATCTTCTTGCTATCAATGAAATTGTTAATGATTCATATGGAACATTCTACTACGCTGAATCTACATCGACACTTAAACCATCAAGTCTCATAAACCCGTAACCATCAAATCAAGGACCCGTAAGGGGTCAAAGACTCGTAAACCATCAAGTTTCACTTTCAATAAATTAATCTCAAGTCGTCGTTTCAGACAATTTTACCAATATTTACTCACATTTTCTCGCATTTTAAGAATTAGGTTTAACTCTTGGACACCAATGTAGTCATGACCATAGGTCTACTAGAGAGTAAATGAAGGTTACTTGAACCTCTTTTTGCTGTATATCGTAATCACGTAAGTTTATATTGTTTAAGTAGGTATTTAGTTAACAAAATAATTTTAATTTAATGATTAATATAATAATAAAACATATAATATTCATTAATTATAACAGCTTTGTAACATTTTCATACTCAATAAAATAATTTAAAAGACTAAATAATTTATATTTATAACATTTTTATTTCAAATGCATGAGTTGATAAAACATCAGTCTGAGTTCCGAAAAATTTATTTTCTTTCTGAAGATTTGAAACAGAAAAAGGCAGTTACGAAGAGAGATGTCATATTTCTTTCATCCTTTTCTTGATCTATTTTTGTGTCTCTGACAAAAATTGTTGTACAAGAACAAAATGTACAGCTACAAGATATTCTTTTTAACCAACTAACAAATCATAAAAGATTCGAGAGAAATACACGAAACTTCTTTCAGAACCATATGTTACGTTACTTTCTGCCAGAGTTTTGTTCCGCTTTATTTCAGATATCGCTTCATATTTATTTAGCTTTTTTAGAATTTTGAGCTCACTGTTTTTATACTTTTAATTTTTTTTATAAAAGGAAGAAAATAAAATGAATTACTAAAATATTTTTTTTTTTTTTTCAATTATATGATATTTTTAGTAAAATAACATAAAAATTCTTTCTAATAATCCTAGATTGTAATTTTTTTTAAAGTTGTGTATTTTTGTTTAAATTTCAAATTAATAGAGTGTTATATCAATTTTAAATTTTGTGCTAATTTTTTTATATTTTTAATTTTTTTTTTTTTTCATAAAAAATGAAGATAAAATGAACTCCAAAAATAGATTTTTTAATTATATGATAGTTTTAGAAAATTAAAACTAAAATAAAAATTCTTTCTAATAATCCTAGATTGTAATTTTTTTAATGTTTTGCATTTTTGTTTAAGTTCAAATTAATAAGTCATAGTAGAAGCATAGTTTAATGGAATTAATTATAATTGAGATGTAAGCAATAAATCAAAAATACGATTTACTTCACAAAGTATGTCATTAAGTCAAACATGGGGAAAATACGTGCAAAATTATTAGTTTTCAATAATATAACTTTTGATTTAACATCTGATTAAACGGGAGTACATTTTAATTTTAGTGAAAACATTATTGCTAAAATTTACTATTATTATTATTAGAACTACAACTTTTAAAATTTTAATTTTAAATTATAAAAAAAAATTTAGCTCATTCTCTAAATTTTATGTTTCTAGATTTTTGTCCTTAGATCCCTTATTAATAAAATAACTTATCATAAGATATAATCTTTCGCAAGATTTAAAACAGAAAAAAACAGTACAATGACAACACTATTGTTAAAATTTACTATTGTTCAATATTGTTATTATTAACAATTGTTAAAATTTTGATTTGAAATTATGAAAAAAAAGATTAGCTCACACTCCAAATTTTATTTTTCTAGATTTTTGTAATTAGATCCTTTCTTTATTAATAAAATAACTTAGCACGGAATGCAATTTTTCTAGCTCGATTTTTCTTTAAAATAAAATTCACAGCTGTAGATAATTAAAAACAAAAAAAGCAAACAATAAAGAAATATGTTTATCATAGATATTTTTGAAAATTATAATTGTCTATCAGCGTCATAAAAGTTTTTCTTCAAACTGTTAGCTATAAGTAACAAAACTAATGCAACAATTTTTATAAAATCGGTTTTATTATTTTTTTGTTATAATAAAAACGGCTTATTATTATTTAGAATTATTTTCCCCCTATAATTGTGAATTTTTTCCCTAATATTGTAAAACTATTATAAATATTTTTAGGTATAATAAGCACATTTATTAATATGTTTGTAGAAAAAAATTTGTGTTATATATAAAGATGTATTAAATTATAACTAGCAGAATTTAAAATTTATTTGTAAACTTCTTAAACTGAAATAAACATGTTTAAAAAGATTATTATATTTACTGAAGCCAACAAGCTCAGAATTCTACTTTAGAAAACTTAAAGAGGTTTTCATGGTACTTTAGAAACATTCATCATTTTCATGCAAGTCATCTTCACAAAATCTTTTGAATGCTTCCTGTTTTGGCATGCATTTTGTGAAAGCATAATCTGTGCAATGTTTAGAATACAAATGTTTTGGAAAAGTTATAAATATCTGATTTCATGAATATATATTTTTATTTTTTTTTGATTGTTGTTTCCTAACTAAATATCCCTGTTTGAATACATTATAGCTTCATTTAAAATAAACTCTTCTGAAAAACAGTTGAGAAATTTTCATTTCCCTACCATGTATTTGTGCTAAATCGATTCAGATAAAAAGTTAAGATTTGATTTTTTTAAGCATTTTTGTAAATTGTTTCTACTTAAGTTATACATTTGAAAATGTATAACTATAAAAATAAAGAAGAAAATACTTTTAAACACACCAAACTGATTCCCTTTTCCAATTTTAAATATCTTATATATATATATATATATATATATATATATATAGATCATCCTTACGTGCAACAGTCATATTATACCGGTAACCACGATTTAAAGTGGATTTCGAACCACTACAAACATCCATGTCAAAGCCGGGACGCTAACCTGACACACCGAGAACCAGAGCGATAGTCACTCGGTCATCAGGCTCTTTGTAATATACTTTTCCTATATGTCTAATTACGATTCTTACAATATTTGTTGTTCAAAAAGAACACAGATAACTCTCTTTTGTTTGGATAGATCAATGATTTAACCAATAATATAAAGAATTTTTTATGTTTTAAAGGCTTTTTAAATGAACCCCCTTCATATGTTAATTAGGTTTTGAACATTATTTTAGAATATTCGAAATTAATTTAAAACGAATTGATCTCAATGTCAAAGATATATATATATATATATAAAAGACATTAAAAAGAATGAATCATTATAACAGTCTTTCAAAATGTAATAATCACCGAAGAAGATCTATGTAGTAAATATGAAAATGAAACAAAATTAAAAAAAGAAATGATTTTTTAGTAATTTATTTCTTTAGTAAACTTGTGATCAATAAATTCAAATTGGAAATAGTTTTTCTGTAAAACGGATTAATGTAAACCGCCTTGTTTACTGAAATCGGTCATGTTTCCGGTCGTAATTCCACATGTCTCAAGATAAAAACCGATGAACTTCGAAGGTGACGCTAACATAATATATTACGATAATGATACTAGATGATACATTTCGTTGCCAAATCCACCAAACAAAAACCCTATTTCTTTTTTTTTTTTTTTCAGCAGACGAATAAGAAAGTACATTTCAGTTTCCAGCCAGATGGCTTTAAAGGGTGGCTGTTGATGGCCAGGCTGCAGAACAGAAAGATGTTTATGCCGAGTCGATATCACCAGATAATTGTTCTACACTTCTACAATTCTTACAATATTTGCTATTCAAAAAAAAAAAAAAAACACATATAACTCACTTTTCTGGATAGATAAATGCGTTTAACGAATATTAATGAATGAAAACGAATGAATGAATGAATATGAATATTAAACTAATTTTTTCTACGCCTAATTATGATTCTTATAGTATTCTGTTCCTAAAGAACACTAACTCATTTGTTCTTGATAGATCAATGAGTTTAACAAATATTAATGAACGAATATGAATGAAGATGAATATTAAGGTAATTTATCTATGTTTCTAATTATGATTCTTACAATATTTGATGTTCTAAAAGAACGTAGAAAACTCTTTTTGTTCTGGATAGATCAATGTTTTTAACGAATATTATAAAAGAATTTTTGATGTTTAATGTCTTTTTAAACTAACCTCCTTCGTAAGTTTATTACTTTTGGAACATTATATTAGAATATTCGAAATTAATTAAAACCAATTGAATTTAATATCAAATATCTACATATAAAATATATTGAGGGCAAAGGAATCATTATAACATTCTTTAAAAATGTTATTATCACCAAAGATCCAATACCAATAGTTTTTCTGAAAATGGATTAATGTACTAAAATCGACGTTTCTCGGTCTTAATTTCATGTCACAAAATAAAAACGGAGGAATTTCGAAGGT
This sequence comes from Caerostris extrusa, assembly GCA_021605095.1. NCBI lineage: Eukaryota > Metazoa > Arthropoda > Arachnida > Araneae > Araneidae > Caerostris > Caerostris extrusa. The sequence continues at coordinate 31,130 of BPLR01012902.1, read as the reverse complement.
GACGCTAACGTAATATATTACGATAATGATGGTAGATGATCCATTTCGTTGCCAAATCCACCAAAAAAAGCTTTATTTCTTTTTTTTTTTTTCTTCAGCAGACGAATAAGAAAATACATTTCATTCTCTTTTTAGTTTCCAGCCAGATGGCTTTAAAGGGGGTGTTGATGGCCGACTGCAAAACTGAATTTTTCTATATGTCTAATTATGATTCTTACAATATTTGCTGTTATAAAAGAACACAGATAAATCATTTGTTCTGGATAGATCAATGCGTTTTAATTGAATGAAAACGAAGGAAGATGATTATTAAACTAATTTTTTATGTTTCTAATTATGATTATTACAATATTTGTTCTTAAAAGAACACAGACAACTCTTTTTGTTCTGTATAGATCAATGCGTTCAACGAATTTTAATGAATGAAGATGAATATTAAACTAATTTTTCAAGGTCTAAGAACTATCTATAACTCTATTGTTCAGAATAAATCAATGCTTTTAACGAATATTATAAAGAATTTCTGAAGTTTAAAGGCTTTTTAAACGAAACCCTTTCGTAAGTAATCATGTTTTGAACATTATTTTAGAATATTCGAAATTAATTTAAAACCAATTGAATACAATATCAAAGATCTACATTTAAAATACATTAAAAGCTAATGAATCATTATAACAGTCTTTCCAAATGTTATAATCACCACAGATCTATATAGTGAATATGAAAATGAAAAAAAGAGAATTGTCTCAAGGAATTTTTTTTTTTTTATTTTGTTAGCAAAGTTATGATCAATAAATTCAAATTGAAATAGTTTTTCTGTAAAAAGGATTAATGTAAATCGCCTTGTTTACTGAATCGATGTTATCGGTCGTAATTCCACATGTCACAAGATAAAAACCGATGATTTTCGAAGGTGACGCTAACGTAATATATTACGATAATGATGGTAGATGATACATTTCGTTGCCAAATCCACCAAACAAAAACCCTCATTTCTTTTTTTTTTCCAGCAGACGAATAAGAAAGTACATTTCAGTTTCCAGCCAGATGGCTTTAAAGGGTGGCCGTTGATGGCCGACTGCAGAACGGAAAGATGTTTATGCCGAGTCGATATCACCAGATAATGGTTCTGGGACGCAGTGGGGAAGAATTTTTCTTGCATTGTTTTGGTGGAAAAGCGGCAATTTTTGCCACTCTTTTCGCAGAAATACTCTTCGATCGCTTTCCACGACGATCGAAAGAAAAAGAGAATGAAAAACTCTTTTTGGCAGTTGGTGCAGAGGGGATTTATCATTTTGGACTTATGTTTTGGGCACGATGAGTAATGATTGTTGAATTTTATCAAATGATTTTAAGCATTCATAATTTGGGGTCGTTCGAGATTTTTGCAGCCTTTGGTTTGTGCATACTTTTACAATGCATTAGCGTAATCCTTTTTCTCTAAAAGGCTTTTATACTGGCAATAATCTGTCCACAGTGGTAATTTGGAAGCTTTAGAAATCGATCTCTTTTTAGTTAAGATATACTTTTTTAACTACGAAACTTAAAGTAAGGAAACTATTGATAAATATTGCTTCGTTTCCAGTCCTTTATCTTTTAAACGCTGCTAAACCTTTTCCTAAGCCCTGAAAAATAGGGAAAAATAAGCAATATATATTCATTTTGTTTATATTTTAGTGAAAGATTTTTTAATGATTAGTACAAAAATGATTTATCACTTTGGGTTTTATGTTTTGGGAGACAATTTATGAACGGTTTCGTTGAAGGATTTTAGGCGTGCATAATATAAAATAACTTTTGAAGTTACGTACATGTGTGTTGTTATTGACATTGCATCGTATTCTTGCCAATACTTTAACTATGCCTTAACTATTAAAGATAACTAAATTATTAACTAAGTTATTTTAAAACTGTAATCCATCGAATTTAACACCAATTTTTTAATTTTTCGTTTAAACTCAAACCGGATTTAGGAATTTTTAAAAATTTATGTGTCTTATTGATTATTTCAGTTATATTATAATAACCTGTCACCTGTAAAAATATTTTTGTGAGTACTAGTCTTTTTATGTAATTTGAAAGATTTAATCAATCAATTTTACATTTAAAATTAAAGAAAATATCTACATAAATCTTATTCTCAATATTTTGATTCTTACCAGTTGACCTAATATGTAGAACGAAAAATATTATAAGCTGTTTACATTACATTATTACCTTTTTTGCCCTTTTTTTTACAAAAATAACCTTCACGATTTTAAAATATAACTATTGAAGAAACAAATATTCTTTGGTAAGATGATTATTTTTCATTGTTTTAATGCATGGATTTTATCTATTCATAATGTGTAGGTTGTTTGACTATTTTGAAACCTTCTGTGTCTGACTAATTTTCTCTATTCTAATAATCTATTTAATGAAAAGCTTTTGGTGGATGATTATAATCTTACAACTGATAGTGATTTAGGTGTTTTAGTATATAAAAATTTCCTCTTGTTGACTTTATTTTTCTTATATAAAGTAAGTAACAATATTAAGTCATGTCATATAGGATATTAATTTAATAGAGATTGATTTATTGTAACTTTTTAATTAAAAAATAATATCATGTTTCCTTTTTTCATCAAAATACTTTTTTTATGGCATTCCAAAAGAATAAAAATAAGTATTTAAACATATATAGCGTAGTAAAGAGAAGTATTTTGATGTAAAAACTATAAAATGGTATTGTATTTTAAATAAAAAAAGTTACAATAAATCAATCACTACTAAACTTATATTCGTATTCGACATGCCAGCTGGATCAGTAAGTTAAAAAAATTAAAAAGGTAAAGCTTAATGTTGTTACTTATTTTGAGACTTTTATGAGAAACAAAAGGCGATCTAAAATAATAAATATTTTATCAGTTATACAAAATATTTATTACCTTTAGCTTTTATTTTGGACAAGATGAATCATAACTATATTTTATTAATTGTGTTTAAATATTTGTAAATGGTGAGATTAAGGAATTTGGATGCTTGTGACGTCGTTATTTATTTTAAATTCCATTAAAGTACTGTTTTTTTTGTCTGAAACAGATTTTCATAGGCAATAATCAATCAATAGACTATACAAAACTTCATATAATCATTTTAATTTACTTTCTTTAACACTTAAAGTTAGGTATAACATGTTTCATACTGCATTTTTTTGTTTCATATGAACAGATAAAACTGTTAACATTGCCGAAATAGGGATTGAATAGTTAATCCCGCATTAGTGAAAGAAATAACGAAATTAATACTTTCAATTTTTGCCAATTTGTTCCCAAAAATTTTCTTTCATAATTTTCATGAGTATCAAAAAGAGAATTCTTCTGGCAGTTGCTGTAAGAGATTTATCATTTGGGTCGTATGTTTTGGGCAAGATGAGTAATGACTGGCTTTTATTAAAAGGGATTTTATCATTCATAATTTGGGAGCTGCTTAGGGTTAGTAAGATTCATGGACGCGTTAATTAGTTTCTACTCACTTGCGTAATTGTAATATGTTTGTTGTAAAATGCTTTTCTGAACACTATTATCTTACAAGAATAGTATTATCTTAATATTATTAATATTATATTGACTGGTAATTTTCGGAATCAAATTTTTTTCATCTAAAATATTTATTATTCGCGAATATGAAATTACGTTGGACTAAAAGCTCTGTGGTTAAAATGGGTGCAAAATGTATTAGTGAAAATATGAGTTCATTGATTTTCTGAACAGCATTAACTTACATGAATAGTATTATCTTATGTAAACAGTATTATTAATATTATATTGAAGGGAAGGATTTAGGAATCAAATTTTTTTTCATCTGGAATATTTATTTTTCTCGAATATGGAATTGCATTGGACTAGACGCTCTGTGGTTAAAATGGTTCCAAATTGTAATAGTGAAAATATGGCTTCAGTGTAGCAGGCCTCCTATGTAAAGCTGATTTCATATATTCTGTTACAATGGTAAATCACCTCTGATATTACATATTAGATTGATATACATATTAGATTGAACATTTAAATTTTTAAAGAAGATTACACGATTAATTAAATCATGAAACTAAAAAAATATTACGATTTTTTTATACCCTTTAAAAAATCGTATATGGCTTTTTCACCATTTTAATATTATCAACAACATTAGATCACCAGATGGCGCAGGGCATGAAGTATTTAAATATTGCGATATAAATTTTGCTAATTAAGCAGAATCTTTTCACAATTTTTTGTTCCGCACCTGATAAAAATAATGATAAATCTGGAGAAAAATTGGATTTCTAAATATTGCAATTTTTAATTGATATTAAATTATATAATATTATTAAATATTTTCATTTTTTAAAAATAATAATACATATTTATAGAAACATATAAATATTTTAATATTTATAATATTTAATAATAAATATTTAAATACATAAATATGTAAATTCTTTATACATAGATATCTTATTATTACAATTAAATATGCACCTAAATATTGTACCCATGGATAAACATGAACACAAAACATAAAATAATTTATTTAAAATGATGTCAATCTCAATTGCAGATAATTATTCCAGTTGTTCTAGTATATTACCCTTTCAATTTTTTTAAACATGCAATTTCCTTAAACCAGGCCCACCTGAATAGAAGCTTTTAATTACAACCTTGCAAAACAAGATTAGGGAGGGGTAAACACAAATGAGTCCCTAACCGCACCGAAACTATAATCATCAGTAATTCCAGATTTAGTTGCAGTACTTGGAATAGAATGAAGTTTCAATTTTTGGAATAATAAAAATCTCTCTATCCTTATAACGATGCTGTTGGTATTAATGAAGCCTGATTTCATGAGCTAATACGGAATGAATGGCTTTTACTTACTCGCGAATTAATTGAAAAAGGGTGATCTAGGGGTATTCGTTTATTTGATTAGGTAAATGAGGTTGTTTTGCATAAATGTTGGAAAATGGATCTTAATCGAAAATAGAAAAGATATTTTATTTATTTGGAGTGGTAATGTTTTTAAATGAATTCGATATGCAGATGACTCCTAAAAAAAACGAAATAATTTACTTTAAAGATTGAGTACGTAACTGAATTATTATTTTATTTTTTAAATTAAAAAAATATATATAATATTCGGAATAACCTGAGTAAATAATGATTAAAAAGCTTGTACATCTAAATATGGTGGGAATATTTTAATTAAGCCCGACTAACTTTTTATGCCCCTCCTCAGCATAGGCATGAAAAACTTTCAGTGTGGCTTCCCTTGTAATTTTTAGATCAGAGCTGCCCTACTCGTGGCCCAGTGAAAACGTGCGCCGCTGGTGAGCATTAGGGCGGAGGTTTAATCCGCTGGCTGCTTTGTTGTAGACAATGTTTCAAAAAACAAAATACTCGACGGCTTTTGTTTTGTTCAGCATTTTGCCTCATTAGTCGGACTACCTGGTGGGAGGTTTTCCGTGTTTTCTCTCATACGCAACGCAAATGCGGGGTATCCCCCCTCTCTTCCACCCAAAAGGCACTGTCCTCCTTATTGAACAACTCGTAGTCAAGTCAGACTTCTACCTACGGCTGTTCCATCACAACAGAAGTTGCCTCCCTCCCCCTTTCTCTCTTCCTCCAATTTTTGGCTCCGCACCAAATAAAAATAATAACAAATCACCAGAAAAAATGGAGTTTCTAAATATTGTAACTTTTAAGCAATATTGGATTACATAATAATATTAAATATTTAAATTTTAAAAATAAATAAATATTTAAATATATAAATATTAAATACACAAATATGTAAATTATTTTATACATAGATATCTTATTATTACAGTTGAATATGCGCCTTACACATTGTACATTTAAATCCACTGATAAGCATCAATACAAAACATAAAATAATTGACTTAAAATGATATATTTCTCCGGCGGTCAATCTCAATTGCAGATCATTATTCCAATAGTTCTATATTACTATTATTTCTATATTCTATTACAATATTGCAACTTTTAAATAATATTAAATATTTAAATTTTTTAATAATAATAAATATTTATAATAATAATTAAATAAATATTTTAAAATTTACAATAAAATATTTAATAATAAATATTTAAACTTTAACATTTACAATAAAATATTAAACAATAAATATTTAAATTTTAATAATTAAATAAATATTTAAATGAATAATTACGTTTTAAAATTTTTAAAATAAATCAATTCTAAATAATAAATAAATATTTTATCAAATAAATAATCAAATTTCTTTTTATACGTAGATACCTTATTATTACAGTTGAATATGCACGTACACGTTGTACCCATGGATAAGCATCAATACGAAACATAAAATAATTTATTTAAAATGATATATTTCCCCCGCGGTCAATCTCAATTGCAGATAATTATTCCAATAGTCCTAGTATATTACCCTTTCAATTTCTTTAAACATGTATTTCCTTAAACCATGCTCATCTGAATAGAACCTCTAATTACAACCCTTGCAAAACAAGATTAGGAGGGATAAACACAAATGAGTTCCTAACCGCACCGAAACTATAATCATCAGTAATTCCAGATTTAGTTGTAGTACTTGGAACAGAATGAAGTTTCAATTTTTGGAATAATAAAAATCTCTCTACCGTTATAACGATGTAGTAGTTGCAGCGGTTGGTATTAATGAAGCCTGATTTCATGAGCTAATTCGAATGAATGGCTTTTTACTTGCGAATTAATTGAAAAAGGAGAAATGGAGGTGATCTTTGGGGTATTCGTTTATTTGATTAGGTAAATGAGGTTGTTTTGCATAAATGTTGGAAAATGGATCTTAATCGAAAATAGAAAAGATAATTTATTTATTTGGAGTGATAATGTTTTTAAATGAATTCGTTATGCAGATGACTCCTAACGAAAATGAATTAATGAATTTAAAAAATAGAAATCTTAATATTGTAACTTTCAAATAATATTGAATTATACAATTATATTAAATATTTAAACTTTTTTGAATAATGATAAAAAATAAAATAAATATTGTAATAAAATATTTAATACTAAATATTTAAATGTGTATTTAAATACATAAATAATAAAACAAATATTTTAATATATATAATAAAAATATTCAATAATATATATTTAAGTTTTAAAAATAAATAAATATTTAAGTATATAAATATTAAAAATAAATCAATATTTTACTATATAAATATTAAAAATAAATAAATACTTAAATATATAAATATCAAATACATTAATATGTAAATTATTTTAGATCACATAGATATCTTATTATTACAGTTGAATATGCACCTACACATAACAATGTGTAGGTGCATATTAAATCGTAATAATAAGATATGTGTGAAATAATTTACATAGTAAAAATAGTGTAAAAATAGAAGAAATAACATAAAAATATATAAATAATAATTTATATATAAAAATTACATAATAAAGTACATTTAAATCCACTGATAAGCATCGCCACAAAAACATAAAATAATTTATTTAAAGTAATATATTTCCCCGCGGTCAATCTCAATCGCAGATAATCATTCCAATAGTTCTAGTATATTACCCTTTCAATTTCTTTAAACATACAATTTCCTTAAACCATGCTCATCAGAATAGAACCTTTAATTACAACCCTGCAAAACAAGATTAAGGAGGGGTAAACACAAATTAGTGCCTAACCGCACCGAAACTATAATCATCAGTAATTCCAGATTTAGTTGCAGTACTTGGAACAGAATGAAGTTTCAATTTTTGGAATAATAAAAATCTGTCCACCGTTATATAACGATGTAGTTGCAGCGGTTGGTATTAATGAAGCATGATTTCATGAGCTAATTCGGAATGAATGGCTTTTGCTTGCGAATTAATTGAAAAAGGGAGAAATGGAGGTGATCTTAGGGGTATTCGTTTATTCGATTAGGTAAATGAGGTTGTTTTTGCATAAATGTTTGAAAAATGGATCTTAATTGAAAATAGAAAAGATAATTTATTTATTTGAAGTGGTAATGTTTTTAAATGAATTCGATATGCTGATGACTCCTAACGGAAAACGAAATAATGAATTTAATTTAAAGATTGATTACAAAACTGAGCTATTATTTTATTTTTAAATAAAATCTGAATAAATAGTTATTATGTGTAATCTGTATAAATAATCATGTGTATTTGTGATTATAATCTGTATAAATCTGAGTAAGTCATTATTATGAGTAAACTGAGTCACAAAAGTCATACTAAATGACTTTTATATCTAAATATATTGGGGATATTTTATTTAAGCTCGACTCGTGGCCCAGTGGCAATTCGCGTAGCTGGTTAGCATGAGGGCTAATATTCAATCCGTTGGCTGGTTTATTGTAGACACTGTTTTCGAAAAACAAGGAGACTCGACGGCGTTTATGATATTCAGCCTCTTGCCTCGTGAGTTGGACTACCTTTTGGTGTTTTCTACGATACAATAAGAAAATGCTGTTCATTTACCCTTAAAAGTCTTTTCGGAAGGCACTTTCCTCTTTGAGCGTCACGGAGCCAAGTCAGACTTCTACCTACGGGTGCTCCATCACAACAGAAGCTGCCCTTACCATCTCCTCCTTCCATGAGAACAACACGGATTCATGGTCTTGGTCTAGTTGTTGCTGTCGACCAAGTGGGATAAGAAACATATGTTATTTAAAAATATTTTAGAAGATTGAGTACATAGATTTACAATTCTTAGGGATATTATTTATTTAATGATTAAAAAAATTTAAGAATTTATTACAACTGAATTCCTTCCATACAGAGAAAATGGATTTTATTGTTGAGACATTTTTTGCCATTTTGCAAAATAAATGGATAAATAAAAAAAGTAAATCTGTTACTTATTTAGAATGAAATTTCGTTTTTATCTTATTGTTTGTAAATATGGGGTTTTTAAATAATGCAATAATAATTTACAACTTCTCCGCATTTGATGTAAAAAAATAAAAACATTATTGCAAACAATTACTTGCTATAAATTGCCCTCTTTATGCTAATTGCCCTCTTTTGCAATAAATTGCCCATTTTAAAATTGTCTTATCATAATTTATTACATAGATAATCATTATTTCTCATTACATTAAACATGAAAAACCTATTTTTTATATGTTTCATGAAAATGAGTTAATTTTAACAATATTTATCTGTTGAAATACAATTTTGTCCTGTAATAAATCCTGTTTAATAATATATAATTAAAAATATATATTTAGAAATCCTACATTCAATATTTTTATTCATTCTATTTTTTTGAAAAACACTAATGCGTTGATAAATATGACAATCAAAAGTCAAAAACAATTCCTCAGAATATTTATTATAACACTTCCCAATCATGACATTTTTAGAACCTACTTGAAAGCACTCCTTAAGATGAGTGTACAAGCCTCCCATTCCTTCTGAAGAAGCAATGGAACTCCGTCGTTTTCAGGAGGTCATACGCAGTGTGGATATGACTTAATTTTAATAAAGTTTTCCACTTGCTTTAAATATTAAATCAAGCATACAAATCACAATATTTTTTATTGCATTGTTTATGTGCTTTAAAGGTACTGCTTGCGGGAAAAAAAATTATGACTGAAATCATTTTATTTCTGACGAAACTCATCAATAACACTAAAAATCTCGAGAAATTGTCCATATATTTTGTTAAGTTTCTTTTTATTTTTTATTGAATCCTATGATTCCTTTGATAAGCTTTATTTGTTCCTTTTAGTAATAAACAAGTAATATAAAAAAAAAAAATTAAAGTCAATTCCTACTTTTTTTTCACTGTATTGCAGAAAGTCCGTTATAAATAATTTTCCTTCATTTTTTTAAATTTATCTGGCGCCCTCTATTGGTAGATGTATGCAACTTAAATCTAAAAAAAAAAAATCTAAAATTAATTAATTAAATTTAATTAATTAATTAATTATATTCGAAAAAACTGTATTAACATCAAGTGTCACCCACTACAAGTTCAAAAAAAGGGTATTTGAACTTGAGTGGATGAATAAAAAGTATTTTATGAACGATTGAAAATTTTAACAAGATATATATATATAGGGAGAGTGTGATCTAATAGAACGAATTGATAAAAAAGTGACTAATGCTTTGAAGCTCGGTGCTGCAAGTCTGGATTTCAAATGCTGTCCGGGCCATGGTTGCTTGTAGTGGTTCGGAATACACAAAAATACATTATGTGTGCATCTATATATTCAAATATTAACTACCGAAATTAAGAGAGAAAATTAACTTTGATTTTAAAATAATATTCTTGCCAACATATGACAGATATTGGCTATTTTATTGATGAGTTTACAGTTATGAGTTTGCAGAACAGTTAAATTATATTCTGCGAATTCATGAGGCGAACGCATTTTGGAACATCTAAAATAAGATTTCTATGTTTTACTTTAAGTGACCTCGGTGACGCAGTGACCATCCTTAGATACACACAGTTTTTTGTTGAATTGACCAAACACCAAACACGTGGAAACAAAACGGACGCAATACCAATTACGATGTGCAAATAATCGAAATTGAATAATTGAAATAATTGAAATCGATTTACAAAAGCTAAGTGAAAGAGTGAAGAAACAAATATCGCACTAGTAAAATAAATATTTTTTAATAATTCCATTATTTTTATTTCGTTTATATTTATATATTGTTTTATATTTCATATTTAGTGTTACATATTTTTTTTACAATGTGCGTTTAGTATCATTAATATATTTTCTATGTTTACATGTAAAAATAATAGTGAACACAGTAATAATAACTCATTATGTTTCAATTTTTCACTCCAAAAAATGTCTATAGTGGTTTTAAATCTGATTTAGCGTTATATAATTTTACATGCGGCCCACGGAGTTAGGATGCATTTCCAAAGTGGCCCGCAAGATCATTTGAGTTGGCCACCCCTGACTTAGAGTCTTTCTCATCGGATATCGTTGCTCGTCATAAACTACATGAATATCCACTAGATCTATATTTTATGATCATCACTGTGCCATGATGATCATCACTATCATTGCGTCAATACTTAAAATGAAGTGCCTCTGTGAGAATATTAGAAATCCCTTGCCATTGCAACGCCATCTACCACGTTTGGAAAACATTTCCACCTGACATTGAATGGGATTTCGAATCGTTTAGGGAAACCCTACTCCTCCTACAAGTTTGTGAACCTGATGATGACTAATAATTTTTAAGTACTTCTATAAAAAATTTGAATTATAGATTTATAAATTGTAGAAGAATATATTGAACGGGTACTATTGAATTAAACTTGATCGAAGACCGTGTAACTACTTCTCCAAGATTTTAAAATTGTTTAGCTTCTAAAAATCTTTGCTGGAATTTATGTCTCAAAATTATAATTAGAACAGTAAAAAAAATGAATTTTTATCATATACGGCACAAATTTTGAATTTCAAAATCAGTATGACACAAAACTTGTGAACTAGTGAAAGAAAATTCTACTGTGAATCTACAATACAATACTTTAAAGAAATGTCAAAATAAGCTTAATAGTTTTTCTTGATAATGACGTTAAATTTAAATTTAAACTTTTATTATTGGAAAATAATCCAAACAAAAATGTTTGTTGAATTTTTTTTTTTCTGGAATAAAAATACATTGTTTTAGAAATTGCTAAGGATACCAAAATTGCTAAGGCTAAGGCCAAAAATCATGTTAGTTTAAAATTGAAAACTTTATTATTCCAATATGAAATATTTTCTACTAATAATATTAACAAAAATGATAGCAATATATTATTTTCTGTATATATCATGTTCGTTTTTAAATATTGATTTATATGCTATATACAGATAAGGTTAAGTAATTGAAATTTCATTTAAAAATTAAAAAGCATATCACGCATAAATGAGTTTCATGTTTCACCAATGAATATTATGAACAAACTACCAATGGGTGATGAGGAAGACCATTATAATCCAGGCGGACTTTTAAGAGTAAATTCCCCTCATGTCGTATGGGAGAAAACTCAGAAAACTCCAGGTAGCGTTTCTGAAAAAGTGAAACAGCGTACGCCTCTGATTTAAAACTGAATCTTCCATCTGAACATGCTACCATTGAATCAAAAGTTAGACAATATCATATATTTCGAAATCAAATTTGTAAATAATTAAGCTTTATTTAAGCAAAAATTCTTTTTACTTGACTTTAAATGTTTCATTTTTAATTTTTTAAATAATTTTATTCCAAACAATTATAACACTATATATTATATAACCACAGCAAAAAAACTATATTCTGCAATTAACGAGAAAAGTAGCACCCATAAATATAACCGCCAAAGAATTATGCAATCTGTATCTAGTTAGATGCAAACTAATGATCTGACACTAAATATAAACCTACTGCCACTGTTCCTTTTGGCTTCATTCTGGTTAAAAGCGACAATTAGCGTCACTCAAATGATCATTTATGGCTTGTAGGTTGGCTATGAATATTTTTCTGTAGATCTGTACCTTTGCCAACGCATTATGTGTGCGGTTTGATCCATACCGACAATTCTGGATGCTTTTATTTTGTGTTTGGCTCCATTCCAGTGTACCAATTATGTTACCATACATAAATTAATTATGCCATTGTCTCTTATCTGCAATTTGAAAAGCAAGGTCAGAATAACGAGAAACTCTCCTCTATTTTTCACTCTGTACATTTTTTAAACTTCCGTTTGTTTGTCTTTAAATAAATTATCGTTTGGCTTCTTTTTACCAAACGATATTTTTAAAAATATTTTTATTAATTTATAATAAAATTAAATTTAATATTAAAATAAATTATTATATTAATTATTAATTATATTAATTATTATATTTATTTAAAATTAATTATTATATTAATTTTTATAACTTAATAACTTTTATTACTACTTTTATTTTTTTTTTAAACATAATCTTAGAAAATTGTTATATAACTTTTATTTATTTATTTTAATTATTTAATACATTTTGGAATAATATTTTTTATAAAAAAACAATACATAAATTTTGAATAATATTTTTTTTATACCACAAACATGAGCTGAACAGAATTTTAAAATACTTTTATTATGTTTTATTTATTAATTGTACATCATTTTAAATGTATTTCAAATAATTTTTCATAGTGCCCTGAAAAACGATTCATGAAATAGTGCAAATTTGAACGACAGAAAGTTTTTAATTTTTAGAAATGTTAATAAAAATAAAACATTTCAAAGAATCACCTAAAAATTACCATTTCAAATATTATTAAATGTGGGCCTGAATAGCCGAGTGGCTAGCGTAGCGCTCTGGCGTTTGGTACCACACGTGTCGGGTTCGAGTCCTGGCAGTGCCATGGATGTTTGTAGTGGTTCGGAATCCACTTTAAACCGTAGGTCCCCGTCTAATATGATCGTAGAGTGTTGCGGGGCATTGTTACTCCGCGTCCGTGGCTTATCTTCAAGTTACACTCAAAGTGAGTAACGTCTGTGCAGTGCTTGCCTCAAGGCATCTAAGACCAAGTTGTCTAAGTGTTTGCCAGCCGCATTAGAAAGAAAAAAAATATTATTAAATGTATCTTGTAAAGGGAGGGGAAACTGTAACCATCACGCTTGGCAATTTATGATATGAAAATTGATTATAACTTCAGCAAATAACTAATTAAGATAGTGCATGATGATGTAGCAAAATCAATAAATGCTATGTTGAACAATATTGGTTGATAAGAATAGAATATTAAATTGTCCAATTGTAATCAGTCCTTTTTTTTAATTTAACAAAATTTAAAAAAGGACTGTTAAATTTTTTAGTACATACATTTTTGATTTACATATTCGAATAACAAAACGATTTTTATTGTTGAAGTTTATGGAGAATTTCGAATACATTACGCATAAAATTAAGGCAATTAGAAAACCGAGTTGAAAAAAATAGTTAAAACTTTCAATTATGTTGATTATGTTTCAATTTATAATTTTTATTTTTTTGCCGTTTTGAAGTAAACCATTGTAAGCTAATTGTAAATGATTGTAAACTAATTTCATATTTAAAACATTTAAGTTAATTAATAATATTTAAAAGAAAAAAATTAAAAGTTTCTTTTTAAAAATTTCTTTAATAATGCTTTTATGAATGAAGTGCATTATTCAACGTGAAATTAAGAATACTCCTAAAACTTCCACGTCAAGTGCCTTTAGAAAATTTAAAATTTGAGCCATTAGTTTCCATTAGGATTTATTATTAAAACTCTTATTTTCGTGAAAATCCAATATTTAAATTTCGTTCCTTATCAATATATGTATATACATATATTTATTTATTTATATTTATATATATTTATTTATACACACACACACACACACACACACACACATATATATATATATATGTAAACTATATATAATAAAATAGATAAAATATATATAATAAATTATAATAATGTTGAGTTAATTTTTATAATTATGTTAGTTAAGTTAACATTGAGTTAGAGAATTAAGTTATTGTTAAGTTTAACAAAATAATTAAAATCTCGAAATACTTTAATTTTACATCAATTCCACCAAACAATATTTAAGTTCAATATGATTATTTTAATACTAATGTAATTAAATGTATTCTTAAAGTTAAAACATAATTATTTATAGTAACGAATAAATCAATTTTAGTATCCCCCAAATAAAAAAAAATAAAAAAAAAAACCACCCGAAGAACAACACAGACGAATTAGCCGAGGTGCTTTAAACCAACACGGAATTTCCTACACCATAAGCCTCTCTTTTGCAGGAAAGCAAATAATTACACACTCATCGGCCAACAAAAACATCGAAAGCCATCAAACGTTTCATATCCGAACACAAAAAACATAACTAATAAAAAATAACAATCACAAAATAAAAAAATCTGCCCAGAATATGCACTGGAGGGCGCATGTTACCGTCTAAAGGAAGGAAGCTACCGCAATTCGTTTCAGCCAATCAGAGACGATCGGTCGCTTTCGAACAAACGAAAGCATTTTCGGAATCAAAAGCATTTCAGAACGCGCTTACGAGCCCTATTGACTGTTGAGCCTGCTGTTCGCTTGTTTTTTTTTAGTTGCGGGCCTTTTTTCTTTTGTTATGGTTGCATGGGTCCAAGTGGAAGACACAACAAATCCAATTTTTGTGATCGCCTTTGCAGTAATTTGTTGCGTCTGTGTTTTTTCTTCCTCGCCACTCTTTGATTGTGCTTAGTCTGTAAAGAAAAAAGAAATTTACGCGCTCGAATATAGAATAATAATTATTGGAAGTATTTTTTAAAAAATTAAAATATTGGAGCATTTGATGCTGCTGCTGTGAAAAAAAAAAGAAAAATAAATAAATATGGGAGAACCAGGTGCTGATCCTTTTGATGATGAGGTAAGGTTTTTTTCTAAAATTTTTATTTATTTTAGTTTAAAATATTTAGAAAGGTTTAAATCATTATAAATTAATAAATTATATATTTCAAAATAGTATAAAGTATTTACTCGTAGTGAAAAGTTTTCAATTTCGTTTTTTAAATGTAAAATCAAGTTTGAAAAAAATACTCTGTAAATTAAAACAATTATCAATATTTTTAAAGGTTCATGCGTTAAATATTTCTGCAATTTAATATATATCAGCTAGAAAAAAGATGTGTCTAATATTGGCATTTCCGCTAGTACAGATCTTGAATAATATTTATGATAGTTTCAAGATTTATAGCAGAGAAAATGCCAATATTAATACTATCTGTACAAGAATAATTGATATTGCAGATCTATTTGCGTTCGGTTTTATTTTGAAATAAAATGAATTAAAATTTAAAAAATTTAGTGAGCTATTACAAAATTCCTCAATGATAAAAATAAAAACTTAACATCGATAATGTTGAAATTTACATAATAATATTAATTTATAAATATTGTAGTCTTAGAATTGCAAATCATTACCTTAAAAAAATCAAAATATCTAAAATGCCTGACTAAAAATATTATACAAGACTAATTCGATAACTTTATGTAAAAACAACAAAGTATAACCCTTAAATGTATAAAATAATTAATCCTGCATTACTATAGACATGATTATTTTATATTAAAATATTGATGTATATAATGGACGAATTCTGTTTTCTTTTAATTCCAAAGCCATCTTCTTCTGTAATTATTCCTTCTATGGTTTGTAACACAAAGTCGAAATATAAAGTTATAAGTATGATATAACACATAATATGTATTCATACATAAATTCATGTATCAAAATACATAAAATTCCGTATCTAACACCAATTAAATATCATTTATTTTTTCAAAGAATTTGTCCCTGAAGATATTTACAGTCAAAAAAATTTGACTTCTGAATGTTTTAACAAATACCACATCTTAAAATTATTGAATCACTTTGCCTTATTAAAAACCGATCTATATATTCTCTTATTAAATAATCGATATATACTGATCTTAAACTCATATGAATGAATTATAAAACACGAATTTGCTTACTTATTTGAAAGCTATGCAAATTATCTAAAATCTAGCTTGTTTTTGAATTTCAGTTTCTGTTATTTTTAAATTTTATTATTTATTTTTAGAGTAAATGCTATCATTGTTTTTTTTAGAGTAAAGAAAAAAATTTGAAAAGAAATTTTTAAGCTTTTAAGGTCATGTCTTCTATGAAAGCTCCAAATGTTTTTGTTATTTTTTTATGAAAATAAATTGAAAGGAAAATAAACTATTACGCAATGTATTCAACCTTAATTTATTAAACATAAATCAATCTATTCCGCGCAATATAGTATTTTATGATTCGCTTATACTAACTGAATATATGTTTTAAAGTGAGTCAATTAATTTATTCGCACAATGTTTATGATTAATTTATACTAAGTGAATGTTTCAAGATAAGGTATTAATATTCGATACTATGTTAATACACTTTTCAGACTACATGCAGATGAATTATAATATCTAATAATTTCAAATTTAAAGTTTTATGATTAAATTTAATAATATATTTATTTACTAATAAAGGGAAATATTTATAATAAATTTTAGAATTTATTAAAAGAAATTTAAAAATTTGCTTTTCATCAATTTGAAAAATAAATTTAAAATTAACTTAAACTTCGAACCGGATTTTTGAATTAATCATTTCGGGTAAATCGTATAATGTATAGAATGCTGAAAAATATATTAATATTCATATATTCCTTCTTTAATCTTACTGTAAAAAAAATGTTATAGAATGTAAAAGTTGATGACTCTAGAATTGCATGATTTGAAAATTTATATTTAATATCAACGTAAGATCTGGATACAAATATTAAAAATTGGATAATGCTTACCGTTAGCTGATAGCTTTCATTGGGGAAAAGAAAGCTAATTTGTTTTTGAAGTTAAATTTTGAATCCAACGATATTGAAAAAGTTGTAACAAAATAAGATAAGTAATAAAATAATTTTAGTTTTCTTAAATAGTATTACAATTAAAATAAAATAACTAATAAAATTTTATTTAAATAATTGGAATCGAATGTATTTCCTATAATTAATTTTGTTTAATTTATGTAGGATTAAAATATTCATAGAGCTTATAGGCCAGAGGTGGCCAATCTAAATGATCTTTCGGGCCACTTTTGAAAATGCATCGCTGTAACTCAGTGGCCGCGTATAAAATTATATATTTCCATATTAGATTTAGAATATCACTACGGACATTTTTTGGAACGATAAATTGAAGTATATCGAGTTATTATTATCTTGTTTACTATTATTTGACATGTAAACATAGATAATATAATAATAATGAAACTAAAACGGACATCGTAAAGAAATATATAAAACATTTAAAAATAAAATATATATAAATATATAAATACAAATGAAATAAAAAATGCGAAAATCCTTACAAAATATTTATTTTATTAGTGCTATATTTGTTTCTCCACTCTTTCAATTAGCTTTTCCAATAGATGCAGTAGCAGCATGAGTTCTCGCATAATATTATTTTAACTATTCTGCGAACTCACAACTGTAACTCACAAATAAAACTGGTTAATAAATATTTTCGCAAGAATATTATTTAAAAATCAATATTTTTCTCATAATTTCGACAGTTAATTTTTGAATATTGATGGTCATTATAAAATGAATATATTTTGAAAAGTATAAAATAAATATATTTTGTAAAAACGGGATATATCTCATAGGCCGCAAAAATGTCCAAGGCGGGCCGCGAGTAGGTCACCCCTGTTATAGACCATTATACTATATAGCGACTCTGATGAAGAAAATATTTGTAAAAGATGCACGTTTTCTTTGATCTATTACGATTTTCGAGATATTCGCTTATGATACAATGTAGAGAATTGTTTGCTGACATGCTACATATTCTAGTTATTTCTAAGGAATTTTAGAATAATTTTCAGATATTTTGACATTATACAAATTATCAAGAATTCTTGAAAATGGGTTTTATTCATAAAGAGTTAATATTTTTCAATATATATTTATGTGTTTTTTTAAATATATTGAATTATTTAATATAAATGAGCAATTCTTTTATTATAGCTAAGTGCATGGGCAAAAATGACTAAAATAAAATAGTAAGGATAGATTCATTCGATTGTTGGATTGGCTAGAAAAAATATCCTGATGATATAGTTGAAACCTCAATGTGGGATGATTACAGTATAAATTTTGATAAGCCATTTAAATTATTTCTGTCTTGTGCATCAGTTCAAGAGTTTTGGAAACATGATTTGAAAATACAATAGGGCAGGGGTGGCCAATCA
This sequence comes from Caerostris extrusa, assembly GCA_021605095.1. Lineage (NCBI taxonomy): Eukaryota > Metazoa > Arthropoda > Arachnida > Araneae > Araneidae > Caerostris > Caerostris extrusa. The sequence continues at coordinate 12,307 of BPLR01012902.1, read as the reverse complement.
GCGTCCCGCCTTGAATGTTTTTTTTCGGCCCGTGAGATTTATCACACTTTTACAAAAATATATTTATTTTATAATGCCAAAGTAGTGAAAATCAATGTATTAAAAAAATACATTATGTGCATCCATATGATCCAATTTGAGAAATCTTTGACGCAAAAAGCTCTTTTGGTTCATGGCTTACAAGTTGTTTTGGTTCAGAATGAAATTTTTTTTTTAATGAAATTGACCAAGCACAAAACAAGCTCAAACAGAACGGACTCTGCAACACCCAATTACGATGTGCAAATACAAATTGAGATCGATTTGCAAAAAGCTAAGTGAAAGAGTGAAGAAACAAATATCGCATTAGTAAAATAAATATTTTTTAATGATTTCATTTTTTTTTTTATTTCATTTATAATTATATATTTTTTTATATTTCTGTTTAGTGTTATATATTTTTCTTTACAATGTGCTTTTTAGTATCGTTATCACTATATTATCTATGTTTACGTGTAAAATAATAGTAAACAAAAAATAATAACTCATTGTTTCATTTTTCACTCCAAAAAATGTCTATAGTGGGTCTAAATTAATATGGATATATAATTTTTATATGCGGCCCGCGGAGTTACATTGTATTTCAAAAAGTGGCCACTGCAAATCATTTGGGTTGGCCACCCTGAAATAAAGTAACCATCTGTACTATGTTGTGTATTTTGAAAAATTGATTGCACAGCGATTCGTCAGTCTTTAAATTTAAGGTTCCAAATGAATCTGTAAACGAATAAGTGAATGTACTGAAAATAATTGAGTCTTCATATCCGACGATTGTTATTAAATTCTGTCTCTATCAACAATAATGGATGAAAAATGATTTTAATCAAGCCATAAGAATAGAATAACAAAAAGAAAAAAATATTTTAAATGATACCTAGCTTTTAACAAATGGAATAATGTTATTTATTCAATATATTCTTCCTAATTAATTAATATTCAAACGCAGCCTTATTAACTAATGCAAAAATTTTTTGGGTTTTATGTACTTAAGATAGTTCATTGAAAGGATTGAAATATGGTTATATTCGGCAACTTAAACTGTTATCAACACGAAGCTATTGATTCAAGCATTTTATCTTTCTTGATGGCCCTTTAGAGGGCAAATCTACTTTGGATATATATAAATATTACACACTCGAGAGACATCTCAGTAATTTTTACTTTATTATTTTCCCCCCTCTCCAATTATTTTTTTCCAACATCTTGGAATTAATGTCCATTATCTCTTTTAAGTTTAAATCAAACTTTATTTCTTAATTGTTTTTATATCATGTTCTTCATTGCATCAAGCTGCACATTATCCATTCTTGATTGTACATTTATTGTTTATACTTATTTTCTCATGATTAAATTACTTATAACTTCTATTACTATATTAATTTTTATTCTTCGTCTTGTTTTCATCGCAATTTTTTTTTTTTATTTTGCCTTGCCTAATTTTTATTTTTGCTCTGCGCTCGGTACCAAAGGTTTCTGGGTTCGAGTTCCGGTGGTGCCATGGATGTTTGTAGTGGTTCGGAATTCACTTTAAACCGTAGGTCCCGGTCTAATATGGCTGTTGATCATTGGGCGTAGCGCGGACAACCCTACCCCTTAAAACAAAAACTTCTATCGTCTTGCAATCTGCCAGTCGCCATGGGGCTGTTGCGCCACTGATGATAATGATCATGATACATTTTTATTTTTTTAACGATATCAATATTCTGGTCCACTTATTTGATATGAGCAGCTTTGAGCATCCTAAGAAATGTGTATTCTTGTGATTGAGACTAGACTGAGTTAATATTTTTTGTCCACTGCTTTTTGTAGACGGGTGGTACCTCTCCGTTACCCTGTGCATCAGTCGAGACCATTTGTCGCAGGCCTTATGTTCAGAGCTTTTAGATTCAAGTGTTAGGTCTCTTCCTGGACATCTCCTTTGGTTGGAAGTTGTCTAATAAGATGATTATAACCGTATGGTTTCATAATTGCAAAAATCTTTTTCTCAATGTGCGAGTGGTATCTAATGAGAATTACATATATTTTTTTTAAAACTTTGTTCCTGGGAAGATCTTGAATTCACTTATAACTCAATTTTTTTTATGTAGCCGAAGTTGTGACGAACTTTCAAAGAAATCAATTAACAAAAAACATAATTGGTTATCATCATTTAGGGGACATTTAATATTTCTATCTAAAAAAGTATTCGATATTGTATCGTCATTTGAAATTTTAAAATGATTTACATTCCATTGTAGCGACTTGAACTTCGTTGAGACATTTATTTCAGTAAACTTTTTAATTGAAACTAATTATACTATTTTATAACTAATATACTATTAATTTACTGTTAATACTAATTTACTAATTACACTATTATTTATATACTACTAATAATCTATTTATATTACATTTTTTAAGGATGAAGAATTGGCTCAATTTTTTTTTTTTAAATTATTGTTCATAAATAATTAAATTCTATAAAGAGTATTTCTAAATATCTGATCCAGATATATTTTCTCTTCTTGAATCTGAAATTAATATAAATATTATATCGACGAATAACAGAAGAAAGAAAAAATAAAGAAAGTTTAAATAAAACAAACAAGACGACTAATTAGAAATTTTTTTTATTGTCTTCTACCAAAAACTATAAACGCTGGTTACGTAATTGAACATACTCACCATACATATTCACTATTTAACTGTTGATATTAACGCTTTGGTTCCTCTCTGAATACTTGCTTTGTTGAAACAATCCTGTTACATGAAAGACCCTTTAAAAATAATTTTAAATAATGCCAAATAGGACCAAAATGTGGATAGACTGCAGCCACATTCCTTAAACTCTAACAGCTACCTTCAGTCGCCGATAGAAATGAGGTACTGGAAATTTATACAAGGAACTTACCTGAATTTGCATCTTATCATGAAGCTAAATAATCCGCATCTCAACTAGTCTCTTTTCATTTATGATAAAAATGTCAAAGAAAATAAAACAAAATTGCTCACTATCTACAAAAAAAAGCAATAGTTCGATCGACATTTTTTTGGTTCCATTAAGACTGGCAGCCACATTAGCAGGGTTTTTTTGTATGCTATTACAAAACTTTAAATCTACTTTCCACTTCAAAACTTAAATCTACTGACTTAATTTTATATCTGTTCAATCATCGCCTACCTGCTGTCGTCTGTGAATAATTGGTTCTCGTAAAATGCAATCTTAAGCAAATCTTAAAGCCAAAATAATTTCAAAATATAATTTTACCTGAAAAGAAATATATAACAATGAACAGAAATCAAGATACAATATTTAAAAGAAAAAAATATTTTAAAATGCAGAATATGTATCCATGTCAGTGGACAGTGGATGCAGATTCAAAATTGCGAATAGGTGTATCGCATCTTCAAAGGTTTTTAATTGTACATCATTGGAATTTTTCTTTTAAATCTATTAAATATTTAATATTTACAATATATTCAATATTAATACTAATTTCATTGCTTCCACTTTGGTTTTATTCAATGCATTCATTTTTGCAACTCGCTTGTTTGTGGAGACGTTTAAGTGATATTATACAGTGAGTGTAAAAAGTATTCGTACAGTACGACAATTGATTTAAATGAGATCCGTTCATAGAAAATTATAAACATAAATTTCATTTTAATTAATTATAAATATATAATATAACATATTTTCACTAGTTTCATGTGAAACTGACACAAAAAATAATTTTATACATGAATAAATATTTACAAAACTGAAACAATCAAACATCTTGTGGTGTAAAAAGTATTCGTACATCAGGCATATATTGGCCAACACAATCATACACTGAAGTGACAAAAGTCATGGGATACCTCTTAATATCGTGTCGGCCCTCCTTTCGCCCGGCGAGTGCAGCAACTCGACGTGGCATGGACTCAACAAGTCGTTGGAAGTCTTCTGCAGGAATATTGAGCCATGCTGTCTCGATAGACGTCCATAATTGTGAAAGCGTTGATGGTGCAGGATTTTGGGCACGAACAGACCTCTCGATGATGTCCCATAAATGCTCGATGGGATTCATGTCGGGCGATCTAGGTGGCCAGATCATTCCTTGGAATTGTCCAGAATGTTCTTCAAACCAATCGCGAACAGTTGTGGCCCCGGTGACATGGCGCATTGTCATCCATAAAAATCCCATCGTTGTTTGGGTACATGAAGTCCATGAATGGCTGCAAGGGATCTCCAAGTAGCTGAACATAAGCATTTCCAGTCAATGTTTGGTCCAGTCGCACCAGAGGACCAAGTCCATGCCATGAAAAAAACAGCCCACACTATTACGGAGCCACCACCAGCTTGAACAGTGCCTTGCTGACAGTTTGAGTCCATGGCTTCGTGGGATCTGCGCCACACTCGAACCCTACCATCAGCTCTTACCAACTGAAATCGGGACTCATCGGACCAGGCCACGGTTTTCCATTCATCTAGGGACCAACCGATATGCTCACGTGCCCACGAGAGTCGCTGCAAGTGATGTCATTCTGTCAGTAAAGGCACTCGAGTCGGTCTTCTGCTGGAATAGCCCAAGAAAGCCAAATTTCTCCGCACAGTTCTAATAGACAAGTCCCTTGTACGTCCCACATTGATTCCTGCGGTTATTTGACGCAGTGTTGCTTGTCTGTTAGAATTTACGACTCTTTGCAGACGTCGCCGGTCTCTGTTGTTAAGTGCAGGCGGTCGACCACTGCGCTGTCCATGGTGGGATGTTATGCCTGAAATTTCATACTCTCGGCACACTCTTGACACAGTGGATCTGAATGTTGAATTCCCCTAACGATTTCCGAAATGACATGACCCATGCGTCTAGCTCCAACTAACATTCCGCATTCAAAGTCTGTTAATTCCCGTCGTGCGGTCATCATCACGTTAAAACCTCTTCACATGAATAACTTGAACAGAAATGAAAGCACACTGCGCATTTAGACCTGTTCTACGCGATGCTACTGCCATCTGAAAAATTTGCATATTGCTATCCCATGACTTTTTGTCACTTCAGTGTATTTCAGCTAATACCTTGTAGGATATCCTTTAGCTCGAATAACTGCCTTGAGTCTCTTTGGCATCGATTCCACCAATTTTTGCTGTTATTGAGCTAGATATGGCGTCCCATTCTTGAGTAAGAGCTGATTCCAAATCATTTTTATTAGAAATATGTCTGGATCTAATATTTTTATCAAGAACGTCCCATTGGGGTATTATATAGTATCCAGAGCCTTGTGTTTCGGGCTGTGTGCTCAGGGGTCGTTATCATGCATGAAAACGTAATCACCATTCAAGCCCATTTTTGTTGCACTAGCTCCCAAATTATTTTTTAAATGTCAATATAAAGTTGATGATTCATAATGCCTTTAATAAAGACTAATTTGCCCACCCCAGAAGCACTCATACAACCCCAAACAAGCAGACTTCCACCCCCTGTTTCACGGTTAGCACAAAATTCTTAGGATGCATTTCTGTATTCCATTCGTCTCCTGACCGATCCAAATATGTTGTATTTACTTTCTTCTGTAAAGATAATCTTTTTCAGAAATCTGGACTTTCATTAACGTATTGCTTGGCGAAAGACAATCGCAGCTTCCGATTCTTCTCACTAACAAAGAATTTTCGTCTCGCAACACGGCCATGGAAACCTTCATTTCTGCATGCATTTTGAACAGTACTTACGGAGACTGCTGTTCCCATGTTCTTTAGTTCTGATGTTAATGTAGGAGCACTTATTTTGGGATCCTTCTTTAATGAACGTACCAGAAACCGTCTGTCAGATGATGTTAATAGACAAGGTCTCCCAGTACGAGAATTGTTTTGAACTTTCCCAGTGGCAGCAAACTTTTTTATGATTGACTGCACAGTTGAACGGGGTCTACCGACCAGATCAGAAATCTTGTTGTACGATTTACCATTTTTACGGAGCTTTAAAATCAGTTCTCTTTTCGGAAACACTTGTCTTTACGACCCATTACAGAATTTCTAGTTTCTCCTACATTAAAATTTCCACTGAAGAAACTTTTAAGTAACTTACAAGATGACGTCAATTAACTACATCCTAATGGCTAAACCAATCACAAAATAACTAAAAAATTTGCATTTCTTTTAGTGTACGAATACTTTTACACCACAAGATGTTTGATTGTTTCAGTTTTGTAAATATTTATTCATTTATAAAATTATATTTGTGTCAATTTCACATGAAACTAGTGAAAATATGTTCTATTATAATTAATTAAAAATGGAATTTATGTTTATAATTTTTATGAACGGATCTCATTTAAATCAATTGTCGTACTGTACGAATACTTTTTACACTCACTGTATATCGCAATGCTTGATGCAGTTTGGGAAAATCTCGCTTTTGTGCCATCAAACACTTACCTACATTCTTGATGAAGACTTCATTTGCAATCAAATAGAGAATAACGAGTTGTTTAATCAGAAACATGCAAGTTTTCATGTTTTGAAGGGCGTATATAAATATGTAAAATTAAATCAGTTGGCTCAAGAATAAATATTGACCTGCAAAACGCTATTTTTTTTTTTAATCTGTCTGCTTATGACACCTTTGTTAGAAAAATTTAGATCTAGAAAATGGACAACTTGATAAGTTTTATGTTTCAATGGCAACATAATATATTTTATTTTGAGGAGTGTAGTTATCGTATTAATTGTTAGAATGCGTGAGTAATTTTGTTATGCGTAAATAAATTATTTAAGTGTTTTAAATTTTTACAAGGCATTGTTCATTAATTTTACATTAAAGTTAACAGAAAAAATGTTAAAAATAAACAAACATAATTTAGAATATCATTTCTGATTATAATGAAACTGTTTTGTTTTGATGTAGTAAAAAATACTCTCATATTGTTTATAAATATTTTAAATACTGTATTAAGTTTTGTAAATTGACTTAAATAAAAAAAATCAAATTTAATTTTTGCAGTTGTCTTAATATGAAGCAATAAGTAAAACTTCGTTAAACAATAAGTAAGCATTTTTGGCCAAGACTATAAGTTGAAATTACACGGAATATGAAAATATGTTTCAGAATATTTTTAGCCATCTTATATTTATCTATTAAATTTTTATATACATATCATATTCATATAACTGTATTCATATTCATACTTAGTCATCTTGTTATTTTCTGAATCAAATTCAAATAAACTTAACTTAAAAATAAAAAAGTCATTGTTAATAATGTTAAATAACTTTGTTAGATTGTTAAATAACAAATTGAGTTATGATATTTATTAAAATCGTCATATATCTAAACACATAAAAACAATACTTAAGATTAATGAGAAATGATCTTTCGGACTTCGAAGTATCAGAAGTAGAAAGAAAGAAGAATGCGAATTTTCTCATTCGGAAGAAAAAAGCGATTCCGAGAACCGAACTGATGGACAAATAATAAGAGGTTGTCATCGCGTCTCCGATGAGGGATAGAAAAAGGCACTTGTATCGGAGTTTTACGACAAATAACAGTTTGTTACCTTCTTATTTTCGCCTCACACTAAATTTTATGTTTTCTCGGACTCGTGGATCATCATTTACAGTTCATTATGTGGTTGGCACGAGTAACAAAGAAAGCGATACTTTTCCTCCGCTTTTGGATCGGGTTTGTTCAAGAACTGCTTTTATTTTCCATTAAAGAAGTTTTGTTAAAAGAAAGTGCGTTTGATTTAATTGATTAATGGAAATGGAATCTTTGAAATTTTGGGTACTGAATTGCATTCAGTAATGAAAATTTGGTTTGTCATAGACGGACCAGAATGACCCTCTGTAAAATGTTACAATTGAGGTTTGGTTTGTCACTGTTATTTTTTAGCACGCTTTAGGCTAATTAGATCGTGACCTGCTGTTGAATGTGGATTCCAAATCATTAACAAACATTCATGCTACCACCAGGATTTGAACCTGAAGTCTGTGTGCCAAAGGCGGGAGCGCTAGTCAATTGGTCACCAGGGCGCTGCGAATTGAGGAGATCGGTTCGAAGCCCGAAAGACCTGGCCTGAGGGCCAACTAGCTATCGCTCTGGCCTTTGGTACTGAAGGCTTCAGGTTTGAATCCTGACTGTGGCATGGATGTTTGTTGGTGCTCGAATCCATGTTAAATTGCAAGTCCCGGTCTATTTAGCATAAAGTGTACACAAGATGACCGTAGAGAGTCCAAGCCAAACCTTTTATTTATATAAATTTAATTAAAAATTAAAAAAATCATTGCTAATAATGTTAAATAACAAATTGAGCTATGATATTTATTAAAATTGTCATATATAGTTAGTAAACAAATAAAAGTAATATGTATGGTTAATGAGAAATGATCTCTTGGACTTACATTTCGAAATATCAGAAGAAGAAGAAGAAGAATGTGAATTTTCTCATTCGAAGACAAAAGCGATTCCCAGAACCGAACTGATGGACAAATAATAAGAAATATAAAGAAAGCCATACTTTTCCTCCGCTATTGGATCGGGTTTGTTCATGAACTGTCTTCTTTCCCACTAAAGAAATTTTATTAAAAGAAAGTGCTTTTGATTTAATTGATTAATAGAAATGGCATCTTGTGCACTGAATTGTATTCAGTAAATAGAATTAAGTTTATTATAATTGGGCCACAGTGATCCCCTGCAGCATGTTCTTAGCATTTGAATTAATGTTTGGTTTATCGCTCTATGGTCAATGTTTTGCACACTTTTAAACTAATTAGAACGGGACAGAACGTGGATTACGAACCACTGACAGACATCCATGCCACCGCCAGGATTTTGCCTGGGGTACCAGAGTGGTAGAAGAAAAAGGCCACAGTGCTAGCCAATTGGCCATGACACAAGTTTGAATCCGTTGAAGATATCCATTGCAGTCACTGCTTTTAGAAACAAAGAGACTTAATGACTTAATGATTATATATGTGTATAATGCATATATGTGTCTTGTATCAATCTTCAAACTGTTTGATGGGAGTTTTTTTGGATTTACAATATGTAAATGAGGGAGTTAAAAATCTTCCCGAAAGCAATACTTCCCTTTTCATCACTCGTGGATGTGCTGTTCGTAGTATAAATAAGCAGTACGTGAATGATTTTTACACTTGATTATTTGATATTGGGACAGAGTGCTAACCAATTGGCCATCAGGCTACTTCGAATTAAGGAGATCGGTTCGAATCCCGAAAACGATAACTTTAAAGGTTATGGCGAGGATGGATATAAAAAATTCGTAGATTGGGAAAATTCTTCCATTAAGCTCGAGGGGGGGATGATGCCACCCTCGGATGTTTACATCCAAGTGTAACAAATCATTCGTCGTTAATTCGAATCACTTTAAATCAGCAATATAATTGCTATTTTATTAAGTGGTAAACTAAAGTGTAAAGGCATAACAGTTTACTAAGTTACTACCGAAATATTTTTAGAAACTGCAAAAGATTTTAATCAATTAATGCCCAATTTCTCCCAATAGTTTTCATACAGTGACAATATATTATTCTAGCCATTAGTACAAACTGATATTTCAGAATTAGAAATTATATATATATATATATATATATATATATATTCTTTAAAAAACTACAATAAATATTTTAAGAATAAAAGCCAATTTTGTTTTTTGGAAAATCAATAGTTAAAAAATAACAAAGTTACGTCACAAAAGTCTTTATACACTTAATTTTTTTTTATATTATGAAATATTGTAATATTTTGATCAATTAGTATTTAGCAGGGTTATCCTGTAGTTTTCACAACAGTTTAAGCGTCTTGACATACGATTTATATATATATTGAAATTTTTGCGTCAGTGTTCTCTATTCTTCTATCATTTCTGTTTTTAATCAGCTTTCATTTTAATTTCGCGTATTCGAAATATAACCTTCAGTTCTTTCAAATGTGTTTTATTGGTTCAAATTCAACGACTTAGATTGTAGTTTTCAAAACTTGTGAGCAATTATAGAGACACCAGAAGAGAACATTGAGATCCTTGTACTTAGATTCATTATATTTCTAAGATGAAAATTTGTTTCCAATTCACAAATTTTAAGTTGCTAATTTTAGATTGTTAATTGAAATATTTAAATAAAGAGCATGATTCATTAATGTCATCAACAAATGCAAAATTACCCAATCCCAACGGTAACATGCAACCCTACAGAAGGACATCTCCATCCCCCAACCATACTGTTCCAAATGAGTTTTGGCAATTAAATCCCTCAGTTTTATCTCCACATAATTATATGTTCTTCGTAATCAAAAGTTTAAAATTTGATTTCATTCAAAACAAGTAATATAAAAATTTGTAACGTCAATTCCTACTTTTTGTCACTATATTGCAGAAAGTCCTTTATAAATAAAGCTTAAATTTTACTCGTACATCTGGCGCCATCTATTATTATATACATTCAACTTAATTCTAAAAAAAAAAATTTGATTAATTAATTAAATTTAATTAAGGAATTAATATTTTGAAAAAAACTGTGTTAACATCCAGTGTCATCCACTACAAGTAAAAAAAAAATGTATTTGAACTTGAATGGATAAAAAGTATTTTATTAACAATTGAAAATTTGAACAAGATATATATAGGGAGAGTGTGAACTAATAATAGGAATTGAATGAAAAAGCAATTTGTCACTGTTTCGAATAAATTACAACTTCTTTTTATGAAAAACTAAACTTTTTTTTTCCCTTATCTGAAACAAAGGATTGTGATTTTTATTCTAAAGCATTTGATTACACCAAACGTTCTTCAGCTGCGCAATGTTAAAATGTCTTTAAAAGAAATTGAATAAACAGCTTAGATCCGTAACAGATGGATTATGTCGTTAGGCCGTATTCATTTCTGTTTCCACGCTTGGCTGTTAAAAGGATTATTGTGTTTTCAGTTCCTTTTCCATGAACGTTTTTCCTTCTTGCTTTTTCCTTTAACACAGTAATTGACTGTATTGAGAAATACGTAGACTTTCTTTTATTCTCTATTATCGAACATTATAGTGTTTATTTTGTGACTGTGGAAGTAGATAAAAAGAAAGCAGCTGTGTTTTTCATAAGCAGACAAGATTGTTATTGAAGTCCAATTTTCCAAGCTTACAATTTTTAAGCTGTTAACTAAGTCATGTTTTTACATAAAATACATGCTGATATAAAATAATATATCAATATTATAAAAAGAACTGCATATGATATTTTCTTTAATATAAACATGCTACATTAGATTATTATGTACTAAATTTAATTCATTGCTATTTTCTAACAGAAGACGTAAGAAGTATTATTGCAAGATAATCAGACCGTCTACTACTTCATGTTAAGTCCCTTGTCCTTAAATAAATTAGCTTTTTGATAAATTTTTCTCTCTCATCTGAAACAAAGGATTGTGATTTTTATTCTAAAGCATTTGATTACACCAAACGCTCTTGCGCTGCGCAATGTCTTTAAAAGAAATTGAATAAACAGCTTAGATCCGTAACAGATGGATTATGTCGTTAGACCATGTTCAACCTGTTTCCACGCTGGGCTATTAAAAAGATTATTGTGTTTTCAGTTCTCTTTTCCATCAGCGTTTATTCTTTCTTGCTTTTCTTTTTAATGCAGTAATTGACTGTATTGGGAAATACATAGATTTCTTTTTATTCTCTATCTTCAAAACATTGTAGCTATTTTGTGACTGTGAAAGTAGATTAAAAAAGGCAGCTGTTTTTTTCATAAGCAGCTGTTATTGAACTTTAATTTTCCAAAAACTTACAATTTTTAAGCATACAAGTATAATAGGATGTCTTTAATGTATTGTAATAAATTTTGATCATAATTTCTTTTTAGTTGGAGGCAGTTTTTTTAATTTAAAATGTTGCCAATTTTTGTAATAAGTTTTATACTAAAAATAATAAGCATGAGTCATGGAAAAGCTTGATAAAAATTTATCCATATTATTCTGTTGAAAATGGATAATTTAAGACTCAAAAATCTAATTCCATTTGGTGCTATTTTCTAGAAAAAAGGTACTGGTATAAGTAGTTGTATAACAATACATTAGAGCGGATGTGAATATTTTAACCAGGAATTAGATCATCAAATAAAATAATGGGACGTTTCGCTCGAATTCTCTGCCAAAGAGCTTAAGTGCACAGGAAAGACTATTACGGTAGTTTTTTCAGAAAAAAATATATACCTTATAAAAAATCATTGAAAATATTTCGTGCAACTGAAACATTTCATCTAAATTGCCAATATTAACTTTATGATGATTTAAGATTATT